>JAQJVL010002270.1:0-110920 GCA_035578905.1 Stictocephala bisonia
TCATGCCCGGAGAGACCTCAGGGAAATGCTGTGTTTCCAATCACCTCCTAGAGGATACTGCCGAGTCTGACGCCTTCGATCTAGCACCCTCAATATGGCACTTCATGCGAAACACCCTGGAGAGTCTCTTGGTGCACGTCGGTGAGCACATGGGAGTCCCGTCCAGCCGTGGAAGAGGAGGATGAGTCCATCGGGTCCAGCGCTGGGTGTTTTTCAAGGCTACCCACATTGCATTCGTGTCATGCGGACACGTTCTATGCCGGTATTGCGCTGTCTAATCTGCAGAACACCGATAGTTGGTCGGCTAAACATCTTTCTGTAAGTAATTTTTAAATACAGAAAATGATTACCAGAGAGTGTGTTTTATTTAATATACTTTCGGATAGGTGATATATAAATATATTCAATATTTAAAATGTTAAGAGATTTTTTGTGGGAAAAGTGAGATTAGGAAATTTGGCGGGAAACATAGGCACCACCATCTTGGATGACGTCATCAAAAAAATGAACCAATCAGAGAGCAGGCCTAAAGGGGAGCCCCTTCTACTACCGTGTGCATGAAGCTGGCAGTTCGTTAGGAAACGGTATAACATACAACATAAATGTTGGGTTAACCTTTGTTTATGGTTTGAGCAGATTGATGGTAGATCATATGAGAAACACGGTTATAAAATCGGTTTTTCATATCTTGGTAGTTCCAGTTCAAATGAGAAATGTAGGTAAGGGATCTAGATTTCAATGTTGGATAATTGTGGTAGACCATATGTGAAACAAAAATATTGTTTCCACTTTGCATCTTAGTGTAATAAGATAGTTTATATGAGAAACATAAGTATATCATATAAGGTATTGTGACGATTCTTTACACTTTGGTACGTGCATGATCTTGAAGATGGGTTACAACACTTAGTTTGAGCTGAATGCTAGTACATCATCGTTATGCGTGATGATTTTAGTTCATGAAAAGTAGGGGGCATCTTTCTTTCACACTTTGGTGTAAGCATTATGAGGGTAGTTTATAAATAAAAACCAGGTATAGCAACTATCTTTCACTCTTGGCATGACGTAAATCATCATTATTCATATTTTTGTATGCCAAATGTTGCTACTATAATTTGTATTCACTCTTAATTAAGGCAAATGGTGGCAAGAGACGTGAGGAAAGTAGGTATAGTGTACTTTCTTCAAATCTCGGAGTTAGCACTAAGTTGGTGGTTCATTTGAAAAACATAGCTATAGCATCCAACCTTCACTACGGTTGTGAGCAAATTTTGGTAGATAATATGAGAAATGTAGCTATAGTTTCTTTCCTTCACATCTTGGTTTAAGCATCATAGTAGTAGTTCATATAAGAAATGTAGTTATAGGATCTAGCTTTCACTGTTGGACAGAGGATAATCATGGTAGACTTTATGCAAACCGCATGGTTATACTTTTAGTGTCTTTTCTTTACATCTTGGTTCGAGATTTATTATACTAACTACATAGTGTTAATATATTTTATACATTAATAAATATATTAATATTTTATACATCTTGGCATGATTCATAAATCTTGGTTCTGTTTTATTTTTTTAAACCTTGATGCGTTTATGCTCTGTTTATTTCATATGACAAATGTATGGACATCATCTACTTGTTTACTCCTAATGGGAGCAAAATTGTGGTAGATTTTAAGTAATTTTGATATAGCGCCTTTCTTAAGATCTTGGAAGGAGCATCTTTGTGGTAGTTCATATGTGTAGAGACTTTCTTTCACATCTTAGTTTGAGAATAGGTTATGGTTTCTTTTCTTCACATTTTGGTTTAAGCGTCATAGTAGTACTGTAGTTCATATACTTCGTAAGAAATGTAGGTATATTATCTAGCTAGTAGCTTTCACTGTTGGATTTAGGATAGTCATGGTAGACCATATGTGAACCATATGGTTATATTTTAGTGTCTTTCCTTTACTTCTTGATTCAAGAATAATGCACGGTGGTAGTTCTGTAGTTCGTATAGTAAATGTAGGTAAACTGTCTTTTTTTACATCTTGGTGTGATTATGCTCTGTGTAATTCATATGAAATGACACAATCTATGTTTAGCTCCTACTTAAATATATGTTAATAACATCATCAGAAGAATGGTATCATAACTTTCTCTCTTGTTCATATAGCAAATAAATATATTTTGACGTCTTTGTAGTAAATCTTTTGCAGATTCCTGAATCAACTGAGGATGTTTGAAGGATCTTCTTAGACAGTACTTTTAACTGTAAGATTTTGTTTGTAGATCAGTATCTGCTATATCTTCAGCTCTTTGATATCCCAATAGTAGTAAGTGCAATTGTTCAGAGTTCCACGCATTCAATTCTGCCAAATGTTTCAGTTGCTGGAATGGGTTCATCTAAAAAAAAAAAATTAAGTGTAAATATATTTTATATACACACACAATTTGTAAAGTCACTTTACTAATACTATTACGCTAGCCTAATTAATGAGCATACTCTTCTCTTAAGACACTAATTTCGAATTAGAATGGCTGGTAATATGCCTTAGAACTTTAAATAAAATAAAATTAAACTAATATCTTTTGAAAATACGCTCAATTTTTGTAAAAACTATTGTTGGTGATAAAGTAATGTTACTTGCTAATACACCTGCTCTAGATTTTCAGTGCACTCTGTTAGTTTAAAGTGCTCAAAAAAAAAGCCTCTTCTTTCATATTATCAACTTAAATGGTTAGTTCTGAAACATCAATTGCAAATTTCCGTTATCTACATTAACCATACTAAATACTAGTGAAATTAAATAAAAGAAGCTTTACAAAATTGTTAGCACAATGTTTTAGTATTTCATATTGCTATGGAAAGCTCCTTAACTGCAAATGATCACTTTTTAGTTGAGAAATTAAACAATTTGAATTCATTGTTTCACAAAGATTTCAGAAGTGGAAAGAAGGGTAAATGTAGAGAAAAGAGTCTGAAGCAGTTTCTTTAATTTTGTTTTCAAACATTTAAAGAGTTTACGATTCAAGTTGTAGTTTATATATAGAATAAATACTATTAAATCTTCATCATTTTTAACTACTCTTGCTCATTAGAGGCTATGCCTCTATATCCCTCTATATCCAATGGGGATCTCTGCCATTGACTTTTTAAGGGTCCTTATTGTGCATATTTTGAGGAGAAATTAGCTAACTAAAGGATCAGTACCTTCTGCCTCATGGAGGAGCTCTACATACAACCTCGCGAGTGGAGAGTCAGTAACCCCACAAGTAAATCTCAGCCTTTGGTCTCGCAAGCAGTAGGATAAAGCAAGTAAAGCCTCGCTTCACTTAACATTTCATTCAATTGAATAATTTAAATAAAGTTTGCTAAATTTATAGTAAATATACATTAATTACAAATGTTCAACTCGAACCAAGTCCCAGGAAAAGGCCACGGCACGGTTCACTCTTGTTCTGCACAGTGATTAAGTAGAGAGAAGCTGTACAATTATAGCTTCAGTAGGCAGCATGCGCGTGCATTCAATACACAAGGAGGCAGAAGAGTGCGGGGAGAGAAGTGGTATCAAGAAAATGGATACCTACAAGTCAACAGGATATAATTACAGCACCTTTGAAGCAATTTACATGTTACTGGCACTTTGTCCGGTAAAAAGGCAGACGAATCGTCGGCGGCAATGTCCTTGGTAAACAATGCAATAGCATTTCTGTTTGACGATATTCGTTATGAGATTGGGGGTATTGAGATTGACCGGTCAAAAAACGTTGGGATCACGAGTACAATTAAAAATCTACTTTCCATAAAAACGGGAGAAACGTGGAATTTGGAAAATGCGTGCTGGTTCGGGCCCGGTAAGGATAGAGACTACCTCCTTTTCCTATTCAGTTCCGTTGCGATTGCTCATGGGGTACGCTGAAGATTATAGAACAATTTTAGTGAATGTAAAACAGGAGCTTATTCTCCTGAGAGCGACTACAGACACCAACGCTGTTGTTAGTAAGAATGCAGACAGCTGCAGTCTAAAAATAACCAACATCTACTAGAGGGTCCCCCACATCACGGTTTCGGACGAGTATCGTCTCAATCTTTACAAAATGATTGAGAAAGATTCAACGGTTCACGTACCGTTTAGATTCTGGGAAATGCACGATTATCCTACATTACCACAGACTGACCGTTGCAAGTGGACTGTGAAAACATCTACTCAATTGGAAAACCCCCGAAACGTAATTCTAGCTTTTCAAACCGACAGAAAGGATCAGATTAAAAGGGACATGTCTTGTTTTGACGGCTGTTCTTAGCAAAACGTCAAATTATATCTAATCTCGCATTACTTTCCTTACGATAATATACACGGTGATCAGTCAATATTTTACGAAATGTTTACGAAGTTCCAGAGTTCCTACTACGGTCATAGTTCGTATCCTATAGTGGACTTGGAAACATTTAAAAGTAAAACACCTTTACGTCATTGATTGTTCGGAACAAAACGATACAATAAAGTCAGGACCCGTCGATTTCAGGCTTGAATTTGAGACTTCTAAAAATATCCCTGATAAGACCGCTGCGTTATGCCTCTTCCTGCATCATTCGCATTTGGTTTACACCTTACTTATCGGTTCTGTAAAGAGGATGATGTAATACTCGGTTATACATACACGATCAAAGCAGCCTGTACGTATTTCCAGTTGAGACACGAAGGAGTAAACATCTGCGTTGAGCAAAGATGAGTGAAGTTTTTATCGTGTTAAATAATCCCGATCCTACTGAGGGGTTCAGTAGTGATGACGAGACTCACCTAAGCTTCTACAAGAACGGGGAAATTATCAAGACTGTTTCAGTGTACAGGTACCTCGCAACGATTGACGAATCCGAATACGATAGAGTGGATATTCTAGCTTACGGATTTTTACCGAATGTCAAACAGAGAGTAAATGAGCATGAATATAGTATCAGTTTCTCAGTCGCGCGTTGGTTTTAAACACTCTCTGGATTTGACGAACATCAATATGACAAGTTAAATAGCGACCTGTATGCTAATAAAGCGCTGGAAAGAATTAATCACTTCGATTATGATTCACCTATTGTGGAAGAAACATCAGAATCTGTATCGAGTGAGGGGGAAATTGAGGAGTAAAAATGTAAAAATTAACAAGGAGTGGGGGTAAAATGAAAATACGACTTAAAATAAAAATTTACTTAGTTGAGACGATGGAGCCGTCATGTAAAGACGTTATAGCCGATGGTGTCCCCACTCGTAAAGAATCGCTAGATCTGTTGGCCGGTGTATTTTTGAAAACTGTCTACTTTCTGGATTAAGGTCTTAAAAGTCGGTTATTGTGGGGATTTATAAAGAGAGGGATATTAGTCTCGGGTTGTCTTTTAAGGGTCGAAGAGGGCACGTTTACTGAACGTGTGATATTTTCAATCAGTTTGCTGTACACTTTAACGAAATAACTGTTGCGCCCGAAAATAAAACTAAATTCCGTTTAGAGCTTGATAGTGGTCATAATGTAAAGGTTACGAATGTATTTGGGAAATCTCACGTGTTTCTTTATGATGAAGAACATACTCTGGCGCTAAATTCAAACGAATGGCATCGGTTTATCAACAACCTCCCCATGGTATACAGGGAGCTACTGGATCTATTTATGAAGGAGGTGCTTATACAACAGTACATTACGAATCTGATACTCGGTGAAGAACATAAAACCACCTTGGTACCTCAAAAGGCGAATCGACTGTTTGACGAGGTGGAATACTATAAACGGTGGCCTAATGGAGGCTGTAGTCGAATTCCAGGCGTTTAAAGACAATACCAATAGGTTTGTAATCAAGAATTTGCTCTTGTCAACTCGTATTCACCTTATACTGTATCTTCTCCACCGTACAGTAAAACCCTTCTTAACAATAAAACGGGAAGATCGAATCGATGGCTCACTCACAGTTTTCACAAAATCAAATGGGAACAGGGTGGTATGGCGTACGATGAAGAGTGCCTGAGACTCTTGTGTAAACCATTCTCCACCCTCTATACCAAGGGTCTGGAGAAGGCTGTCTTTTTGCGGGAATTACCTGGAGGTTTATACATCGAACCTATTGTAAATAGTTGTATATTCTCACAGCATAACGACTGTGATGTAGTGTGCCTTGAGAAACGCTCTCCGAGGGTATAAAAGACTGTGAACTAGAAAACAGAAATCATAACTTTGCTAGCAGTCATGGAGAGCGTTTGGACACTGATTTCTCATGAGCCTAAGGGAGAATTGACGAACCAGTTCATCATGCGGTTTGACCGTTTCTTGAACTGGGACGAGCAATCTCAAAACAACTCAATTGACCTTTTAAGAATCTATCAACATGGAGCCAACTGGGCTTACATTATAAAAAGAATGACATTCAATGAAGAAATTTCCATTGCTACCTGCAGAATTTCACCACCCGTCCCTTAATATCAGCTTCAATGTTCAAGATTTCCCCTCGCGTAGAGAACCACACTTCGTTATGGACTTCAGAAGATGTAATCTACCAGCGGTTTTCGAACAGCTTCAATAGTTGGACTATCCACTGCCCT
This sequence comes from Stictocephala bisonia, assembly GCA_035578905.1. Classification (NCBI taxonomy): domain Eukaryota; kingdom Metazoa; phylum Arthropoda; class Insecta; order Hemiptera; family Membracidae; genus Stictocephala; species Stictocephala bisonia. The sequence goes on from JAQJVL010002270.1 coordinate 6,563, forward strand.
ACTGCATCAACGACACCACTCACTCTTTTGAAGTATTTCATAACTGGCTGGCCCAATTAATAATAAGCAACACTCCAACGAAAAAAGTGGGTGGTTCCAAGTTGGTTTTCTTCGGAGCTGAGGAAACTTGTAGTTCTCAAAAAAGAACAGCATCTGCGTTACAAGTGCACATTAAATGACATGGACTACGCTAGGTTCTGCCAACTTAGGAGTGCGTGCAAGGAACTTTAATCTAAATGCCACGCGGACTACATCAAGAAAGTTGAGCAAAGTGTACCTTTGAACATAGTCCTTCTGGATTTATGTTAGCTCCCTTAAAAGTTCGGCAGTCACTCGTTCTAGAATGACTTACGATGGAAATGATGCAATTGACCCCTCTGGCAAATGTGAATTGTTTTATCGGTGATTGTTCTTTTCTTCGGTATTCAGAAATGATAATGCTACTATTCCTGAATTTGACTTTGGGCTGAACCAGACTATATCTAGTTGTGCTTTCTGTGGTCTGATAATTGAGAGCAAACTCGATTCTCTTGATTCTTCAAAGGGGCTGGGCCAGACGATATACCTCTCCTAGTACTACGTTTTTGTGCTCCTGTCCATCTTCCTTCAAGAGCTATTGAAAATGGGGTTATTTCCCCCTTCCCTCAAGCAAAGTTTTCTTGTGCCCATTTTCAAGTCCAGCAATAATGTGGCTGTAACAAACTACCGTCCTATTGTGATTCAGTGTACACTTGCAAAGACTTTTGAGAGTATAGTTCTTGACAGCCTGAACTTCCACTTCAAGAATGTCATCTGCCCTAAACAGCATGGGCTCCGCTTCGGGCACTCTACGGTCACAAATTTGCTGCAGCACAAGAGTACACCATGTCCGCCTTTGTTCTTTCATTGCCAGTTGATTGTATATATTTGGATTACTCAAAGGCATTCGACAGGGTCAACCATCAACTCTTGGTCGCTAAACTGCGTGGCTACGGTGTTCACAGATTATTATTATTGGAGTTCATTGAAAGCTACCTTAGTGATCGCAGTCTCATTGTAAAATTGTATGGAGCCAAGAGTCAATCGTTTCCAGTGTTATCAGGAGTTCCCCAGGGATCCCTATTGTTCAATCTCTTCATCAATGACATTCGTGAGGTTATACCTGTCAACTTCTTGATGTTCGCTGACAACATCAAGATATTCAATAGAATCCGGTCAATTCAAGACCAATTGGCTATTCATTCTGCCTTTGCCATCTGCCTTTGATGGAATCCGTAACCGTTGAGTTTAATGAAATGGATCTAAATGTCTTGAAATGCCAGTGAATAACTTTTGATAGAGTTGCAAAATTGGCACACTTTGATTACAAGATCAATCTTACACCTTTGAAGAGAGTCAGCTTTGTTCGAGATCTGGGAGTGATCATGAGTGGTAACTTAAGTCCTCAACAGCACATTAACAATATTACGGCCAGAGCTGGCTCACTTCTGGGTTTCTTCTTAGAAGCTCCCGTGGATTCAACTCGCCTTGCACTATTGTTACTCTTTACAAATCCTTAATTCTTCCCGTCCTGGAATATGCCTCAATTATCTGGCACCTCTATCAAGTAAGTCATGTGAAACAGCTCGACACTACTCAAAACAGATTCGTCAGGATGCTTGGTGTGAGAATTGGCTTTTTTTTACTTCGCAACGTCTATCATGGACGTCGAGATGCGATTTGGACTCCTGCCAATCCAATCCAGAAGAACTATTAGTGACCTCATCTTCATGTTCAAATTGGTCAAAGGGATTATTGACTGTCCAGAGCTACTTCAGGTGGGTCTAACTACTCCTCGAGGAACCCGCTCAAAATCTGTGTTCCAGCGGAGATTTATGCCTACCAACTAGTCATACAATAGCGGATTTGCTCGGCTCCTGAGAGGGTGCAGCGAAGTTGCTGGTAGTATCGATTTTTTCTACGGATCTACAGCATCGTTTAGATCTGAAGCTATCAGAAGAGAGCTCGATCGGCTTTCCTCTTCCTGATGGTTGGACATCTTCTGGAAAATAAATTCTTTAATTAAGTTCTGTGTACTTTGTTTCAGAAAAATCGTTACCACTCTTTTAAATAGTCGGATTCATATCTTGTTATTGTAGCACTCATGTTATTGTTATCTAGTTGTAGTTGAATTGTTCTTGTTACTTTTTATGAATTTTGCCACATATTTGTCCATTCGAAATCTTGAAATCATTGCCTTTAGCTGTTACATAACCTCATCTGAAATCCTGCTTAGTTGTTGTTGTCTTGACATTTTTATCGTTGCTATGTTTATTGTTACAGTTATCATTACATTAAGCTCTTTGGTCTGGTTAATTCCCATGTTGATATCTAATTGTAGTTGCCATTGGTCTTGATACATTTTCTATTAATCTTGTCACATTTTTCAAATCGAAATCGTTGCCTTATTTTGTCGAAACATAACTTTTCAGCATAAAGCATGTGTGTATCAGTTGTCGTTTAGTATTAGCATTTCTAGTAAGATTTGGTGTTGTCTAGTATTAGAATGTCCTTATATTTAGTAGTTTAGCACAAAATCTTGTATCTAGTTGTAGTTGCACTGATTGGCGTCAGCCACATGAATGTAATTATTTAAAATGGTGTATCCGTGAATAAATAAATACAAACGCGATTGAAATCACGCGCTCGTGCAGCCAGGTGTCTGGCATGTCAGCAGGAGGCAAGCAAGCAGCCATTGCGAGAGTACATGCTCAACAGATTTCTGGAGGTAAGGTATTAATGTTTCTTTACTACTAATACTGTTACTAATAGAATGGATCAATTCATATTTTGTTTTACTATTTAGCAACATTGTGGGTGCGAGAATGGAGGTTCGGAGGAGTCGCTGCAGGCGGTCCTTCATGCCCGGAGAGACCTCAGGGAAATGCTGTGTTTCCAATCACCTCCTAGAGGATACTGCCGAGTCTGACGCCTTCGATCTAGCACCCTCAATATGGCACTTCATGCGAAACACCCTGGAGAGTCTCTTGGTGCACGTCGGTGAGCACATGGGAGTCCCGTCCAGCCGTGGAAGAGGAGGATGAGTCCATCGGGTCCAGCGCTGGGTGTTTTTCAAGGCTACCCACATTGCATTCGTGTCATGCGGACACGTTCTATGCCGGTATTGCGCTGTCTAATCTGCAGAACACCGATAGTTGGTCGGCTAAACATCTTTCTGTAAGTAATTTTTAAATACAGAAAATGATTACCAGAGAGCGTGTTTTATTTAATATACTTTCGGATAGGTGATATATAAATATATTCAATATTTAAAATGTTAAGAGATTTTTTGTGGGAAAAGTGAGATTAGGAAATTTGGCGGGAAACATAGGCACCACCATCTTGGATGACGTCATCAAAAAAATGAACCAATCAGAGAGCAGGCCTAAAGGGGAGCCCCTTCTACTACCGTGTGCATGAAGCTGGCAGTTCGTTAGGAAACGGTATAACATACAACATAAATGTTGGGTTAACCTTTGTTTATGGTTTGAGCAGATTGATGGTAGATCATATGAGAAACACGGTTATAAAATCGGTTTTTCATATCTTGGTAGTTCCAGTTCAAATGAGAAATGTAGGTAAGGGATCTAGATTTCAATGTTGGATAATTGTGGTAGACCATATGTGAAACAAAAATATTGTTTCCACTTTGCATCTTAGTGTAATAAGATAGTTTATATGAGAAACATAAGTATATCATATAAGGTATTGTGACGATTCTTTACACTTTGGTACGTGCATGATCTTGAAGATGGGTTACAACACTTAGTTTGAGCTGAATGCTAGTACATCATCGTTATGCGTGATGATTTTAGTTCATGAAAAGTAGGGGGCATCTTTCTTTCACACTTTGGTGTAAGCATTATGAGGGTAGTTTATAAATAAAAACCAGGTATAGCAACTATCTTTCACTCTTGGCATGACGTAAATCATCATTATTCATATTTTTGTATGCCAAATGTTGCTACTATAATTTGTATTCACTCTTAATTAAGGCAAATGGTGGCAAGAGACGTGAGGAAAGTAGGTATAGTGTACTTTCTTCAAATCTCGGAGTTAGCACTAAGTTGGTGGTTCATTTGAAAAACATAGCTATAGCATCCAACCTTCACTACGGTTGTGAGCAAATTTTGGTAGATAATATGAGAAATGTAGCTATAGTTTCTTTCCTTCACATCTTGGTTTAAGCATCATAGTAGTAGTTCATATAAGAAATGTAGTTATAGGATCTAGCTTTCACTGTTGGACAGAGGATAATCATGGTAGACTTTATGCAAACCGCATGGTTATACTTTTAGTGTCTTTTCTTTACATCTTGGTTCGAGATTTATTATACTAACTACATAGTGTTAATATATTTTATACATTAATAAATATATTAATATTTTATACATCTTGGCATGATTCATAAATCTTGGTTCTGTTTTATTTTTTTAAACCTTGATGCGTTTATGCTCTGTTTATTTCATATGACAAATGTATGGACATCATCTACTTGTTTACTCCTAATGGGAGCAAAATTGTGGTAGATTTTAAGTAATTTTGATATAGCGCCTTTCTTAAGATCTTGGAAGGAGCATCTTTGTGGTAGTTCATATGTGTAGAGACTTTCTTTCACATCTTAGTTTGAGAATAGGTTATGGTTTCTTTTCTTCACATTTTGGTTTAAGCGTCATAGTAGTACTGTAGTTCATATACTTCGTAAGAAATGTAGGTATATTATCTAGCTAGTAGCTTTCACTGTTGGATTTAGGATAGTCATGGTAGACCATATGTGAACCATATGGTTATATTTTAGTGTCTTTCCTTTACTTCTTGATTCAAGAATAATGCACGGTGGTAGTTCTGTAGTTCGTATAGTAAATGTAGGTAAACTGTCTTTTTTTACATCTTGGTGTGATTATGCTCTGTGTAATTCATATGAAATGACACAATCTATGTTTAGCTCCTACTTAAATATATGTTAATAACATCATCAGAAGAATGGTATCATAACTTTCTCTCTTGTTCATATAGCAAATAAATATATTTTGACGTCTTTGTAGTAAATCTTTTGCAGATTCCTGAATCAACTGAGGATGTTTGAAGGATCTTCTTAGACAGTACTTTTAACTGTAAGATTTTGTTTGTAGATCAGTATCTGCTATATCTTCAGCTCTTTGATATCCCAATAGTAGTAAGTGCAATTGTTCAGAGTTCCACGCATTCAATTCTGCCAAATGTTTCAGTTGCTGGAATGGGTTCATCTAAAAAAAAAAAATTAAGTGTAAATATATTTTATATACACACACAATTTGTAAAGTCACTTTACTAATACTATTACGCTAGCCTAATTAATGAGCATACTCTTCTCTTAAGACACTAATTTAGAATTAGAATGGCTGGTAATATGCCTTAGAGCTTTAAATAAAATAAAATTAAACAAATATCTTTTGAAAATACGCTCAATTTTTGTAAAAACTATTGTTGGTGATAAAGTAATGTTACTTGCTAATACACCTGCTCTAGATTTTCAGTGCACTCTGTTAGTTTAAAGTGCTCAAAAAAAGCCTCTTCTTTCATATTATCAACTTAAATGGTTAGTTCTGAAACATCAATTGCAAATTTCCGTTATCTACATTAACCATACTAAATACTAGTGAAATTAAATAAAAGAAGCTTTACAAAATTGTTAGCACAATGTTTTAGTATTTCATATTGCTATGGAAAGCTCCTTAACTGCAAATGATCACTTTTTAGTTGAGAAATTAAACAATTTGAATTCATTGTTTCACAAAGATTTCAGAAGTGGAAAGAAGGGTAAATGTAGAGAAAAGAGTCTGAAGCAGTTTCTTTAATTTTGTTTTCAAACATTTAAAGAGTTTACGATTCAAGTTGTAGTTTATATATAGAATAAATACTATTAAATCTTCATCATTTTTAACTACTCTTGCTCATTAGAGGCTATGCCTCTATATCCCTCTATATCCAATGGGGATCTCTGCCATTGACTTTTTAAGGGTCCTTATTGTGCATATTTTGAGGAGAAATTAGCTAACTAAAGGATCAGTACCTTCTGCCTCATGGAGGAGCTCTACATACAACCTCGCGAGTGGAGAGTCAGTAACCCCACAAGTAAATCTCAGCCTTTGGTCTCGCAAGCAGTAGGATAAAGCAAGTAAAGCCTCGCTTCACTTAACATTTCATTCAATTGAATAATTTAAATAAAGTTTGCTAAATTTATAGTAAATATACATTAATTACAAATGTTCAACTCGAACCAAGTCCCAGGAAAAGGCCACGGCACGGTTCACTCTTGTTCTGCACAGTGATTAAGTAGAGAGAAGCTGTACAATTATAGCTTCAGTAGGCAGCATGCACGTGCATTCAATACACAAGGAGGCAGAAGAGTGCGGGGAGAGAAGTGGTATCAAGAAAATGGCAAAGGAAACTAGCTGGGTAGACCCGAACCTTGCCGATTACAACCAAATTGAAAACTATAAATTTGCTGTGGCCTTGGACGAGACTGTGGCTAGCGGAATGGAACAGTCAGCAGTGTTTATGTTGTAAGTACAAGTTCACCGTCAATTTCACTTTGTTGCTAACGTTGCTATAATATTAATGTTGTACTAAAAATAATTTAGTAATTTATTATTGTATTTTCTATAGGCCTAAGGTTAGCGTTTTTGCAAAGGCTCAGTGCATTGTAAAGAGTCTGATAAATATTCTGTTTTCATCCAGACCTTTTGAAAAGAAAAAAGGAGATAATAAAAATTGGTAGGTCTACTCCAGACTTGCCAAACTTGATACAAAAGGGGGGAAAATTTACTCGACATTTTCAGTCTAGCTCTTATAAAAAATGTCACTGGCTAATAGGCAGTACTGAATTAAACACAGTTTTTTGCTGGTTTGTGTCATTCAGGAAAGACAGAAACACTAGCTGGACCAAAAGCGGAATTACTCATTTAGATAATTAATTAAAGTCAATATCAGGTCATGAAATGTTCAGTGAATCACAATATTCCTTGCCCCTTGCATTGTTTGGCCAGAGTAGAATTGAGACTGCCTTGAATGACCAGTTGAAGATGGACATATCACTCCACAATCAAAAGGTAAAATCTAACAGAGAAATTGAATGATTTATGCTGTATGTTTTTTGGTGAAGCAATAACTAGCATATGGGGAGGCGTGATGGAAGTGATAAATCTACTAATAGAGGAAATTACATTGAACTAAAAGTTTTTTATTATTAATGATATTAAGATAAACATGCTGCTTCAATTAATTCATTTTGGATGTTTTTGGACAGTCCTTTAAAAACTGTGGCCGTCTCTCAAGTTTTGTGCTAAAAGAGGGTCATAATCAGCAGTGTACTTTTTAAATCAGAGTGTACACTGCTGATTATAACCCTATTTTAGCACAAAACTTAAGAGACGGCCACAGTTTTTAAAGGACTGTCCAAAAACATCCAAAATGAATTGATTGAAGCAGCATGTTCATCTTAATATCATTAATAATAAAAAATGAGCTCAAAGAGGCATGTTTCCTTGCTGTTTTGGTTAATGAGACCATTTTCATGAGACGTTTCAAACATGGCTCAATTATCAATTCGTTTTCGCTATATTCATATTGAAGAAGTAGCACAAAGATTTGTATGCTTTAAAGTTATTAGCTCAGATAAACATGCCACTGCAATGGCACAGCTTATTATTGAGTATATTAATAGTATTGAATCCAATTCAAAACTGGTTGCTAAAACTTATGATGATGAAAAACTCAATGTCTGGATGCTTCTCTGGAGTTACTCAGAAGCACTTTTTGTGCCCATGTTAAACTTGGTACTTTCTCAAAGTGTTAGATTCCAGAAAACAAAATATTTTGTAGTACACTAAGTAGAATTGCAGCATTTTTTTTTCAAGATCTCCACAACGTGCTGCATTTTTGGACGATTTTCGTAAAAGAAGATTGCCTAGTGTTTGTCCTGCCCGCTGGAACTATTCCTCAAGGCTTGTTAACAAAGTGTATAGATTTAGAACCCTATTGATTGACGTTTTTAATGCCATGCTTGAGCATCCAGATGAAGTCAAACCTAAAATCCTAGCTCCAGTTAATGGTTTCATTTCGGTTCTGAAGGACTATCAGTTTGTGTTTTTTTTTTCTTCTTCTTAAGGTATTCGACAAAATATTTTCTCTAACTGACGTGCTTTTTGATGTCCTGCAGCATCAGGCCAGTGAAATTGTGTACTATAATTGAAGAAACATGCCAAAAAAAATCAGTCACCGTGACAACTTTCAAAACATCCACAAAGAAGTAATTTGGGAGGTAGGACCACCACCACCACCCTCAAAAATAAGACACTGACTACAATAGTGTATTATGAGATTTATGACAGTGTTGATGGGCATTTTAAGTTACATTTTCAAGACTATGCAAAGTTGGATTTCTTGCAACTTCTCGCCACGGAAATGTTTTCTAAATATGAAAAAGAATTTCCTGAAACCGCATTCAGAAGCTTATTAGATACATATGGAACATATTTTGATAAAATAAGATTAAAGAATGAACTTATAGCATTTTACAAAAGTGAAGAATTTAGAGAGAAGACACATAAAGAAATGTGCAAACTATTTGATTTAAACTTCATACTGAAATCAACTTTCAGCCAAATAACCTTATTGGTGAGTTTAATATATATACTGTTACACCGGCTTCTGTAGAGTGGCCCTTTTCTGCCCTAAAAAGAATAAAAACTTATTCAAGAAATACTTCTGGACAAAAGAGACTTTCTCACTTAAGCATTATTTCTATTATATTGAACTGTTCGCTAATGTAAAGACGAAAGATTTTTTTTATGAAGTAGTAAATATATATTTGCAGTTAAAGACAGGCGAATGGAATTCAAGTTTCGTTAAATGATGAAATTGAATAGGTTTCTATTAGTTAACTGATTCAAATTATAGCAACTGAACTGAAATTGTTTTTGTATTAGTAGACTATAGTTATTTCTGTTTTATTTATGATAACAGTAATCTTTGTTTGTTAAAGTTCATCACCACAAAGATGCGAATTTAGGCTTTCTTGGTACATACAGAATTAAGGAACAATTTTCCCGATTATTCCCAAATTTAAAAAACAGACCCTCACAGGACTGGTCTTGTTCATCAGTTATTTTAAATTATGTAATTTTACTTCAAATTAGCAAATTTTATTTAAAATAGTCAATGTTATGTTTGTTTTTATTTTATTACGACGAGAAATACCATATCAGGTTTGGCATTTTACGCTTTTAAATATCACACAATTTACAAAATTGATTTAACTTTATATACTCAACTTTTGGTTGTACTTTTACTCGCATGTTATATTACAATCCAATCGCTTTAACGACTTACTGCAATTATACCCCACCCATCCCAGGGGAGGAAGAGGGGTCGAGTGTCTGTGTAGATCAGTCAGACGTACAGTCAGCGCTGCAAGCGGAATTCAGTTGTCTCTAAAGCCAGCCAATCACCTTAAAGTAAACAAGACCCATTAGCCTTACTTCTTGATCAAGACCCATTGGTAATTATCGCTTACACCCAGCTCTGTGATTGTTATCATGAAATTACGTTAATTTAAATAATTTTATAAACATTACAACACAGATTTTCAAATATTTCAATTGTGAAATATGTAGGTAAAGCTTGTTTATTCAATTCCCGATAAAACGAATTTCTGGCAAAATTGAGGTAGGTCAACACGAATGAATAAATATAAAAGTTTAAACCTGAAAGAAGTTTTGTTATAATTTATTAATAAATAAGAGAAGAGTATTTTCGTTGTTAAGACATTCAAATGGTAGCGGCTGGCCCAAGAATAAAGATAGCCAATAAGGAATGGTTGATCTGAGGACAACTGTCAACTGAGAGGCCATTACGTAGCAGAGTGACACAACTTCACTTCGTAGTATGACGCAGGTATGAGAAGACATAGCCTGGCTACTTCCGTCTTTTCTAGAAAGTCTTAAGTATCCAAGTAAGTGCAAAACCGTTTGTCCTAGCTTCCATTATTTTCTCTGTATTCCACCCCAGATAAATATTGATACTCAAATACAATTTGATACCAATGTAAGATGATCAATACAGTAGACTCATTAATTCTAGATCTACAAAACCGAACTTTATTGGCCTTTAGAGTTTTCGGATTACAGAAGGTATAAAAAACACAATATGCCAGAAAATGTTAAATAAATTGATTGAAAACTAAATCTAAAACCTCGAACAGTGCATCTAATGTAAGATTGTAAATTAAATTATAGAAATTAACAGCATATCTAACAAAACCGCATTGAAAACTATTGAAAGTTGTACTGTAGTGTAGTTATAAAAAGGCATATTATTATTTTTAACCTCTTCCAGACATGCATATTTGTGCAGCAACCGTATTGCCAAAGAGTAGGAGTATTGGTGCACACAGTGTGGATACGTGCGCGAAAAAACATTTATTTTTCTAGTAGCTTTTAATGTTTACAAAAAACCTCCAAACTCTTTGTACTTATTTAGGTATTACGCGAAATGGAATAAGTGTTGATAATCTTAGTATAATGTAGGCCGTTTATTTATTAGTATCAACTGACAGGTCAACACCATTAGAGTTATTGGTATGGACAGTGTTCAATTTCAGTATTAGTGTCAGACATAAGACGAGCAAAAGATTACCATTAGTGAAATTACTTTTATTAAGTTTGGTTCAGAGTGGCATTGAGGCAAAGGAGGATGATGTTATGACATTAGTTAGTAACAGTGATTGTGGACTATAAGGATGCTGACCCAGATTTAAAATTATCATCTGTGATGAACGTACAGGAAATGAAATAGGCCCAGCCCTTGATGAAGCAACACCAGATAACCGTAGGTCCAATTGTTTAACAAATATTGATATTGTTATCACTAATTGTACAAGTATTTCCTTTCAAAATAAGCATAATAGTTATCAAAGCTTCATGACCCTTATGAATTTAATTGGAATTTTGTTTAAGAAAATAAGGACACTTAATATTTTCGTCAATTTACCTTTCCGTTAGATCCAGATTCCAAACAATGTCTCTCATATGATTCCATCCAACTGAAAATTTAATTTGTTATTTAATGTTGGATTTCTAACTAACCTTGTACAAATTACAAATAAGTAGCAAGATACTATAAACAAGCACAAACAACATTTTTCACCATCAAGCTTGCAATGGTTGAGGAACGAGGGTATGGAGGAGGAACAATACTGTTGAATATGGGCGTGATAACAAACATACCATTTCGAGCTATTTGTCTAACAATGCATAACTTGAAACTCCATGGTTAAGCCAGATATCTTCAGTCTGCTAATAATTAAAGTTTCCAGTAACAACAGCGTCAAGGTGTTATTTAGAGTATTTACATCACTAAACGTTCTTCAGTCTGAATCAATTTTTCATGTTGTCAACACGATAAGTTACAGAATGGTTCTCCAGTTATTGAACATGCCAATAGTTTTCAGGACAATGCCCTAAAATGGTACATCTAATTACAAACTATCAATCAATGAGAGCTTGTAGGTTCAAAGAATCACATCCAACTTATCCAATGTCTTCCTAACAAGCACCACTACCTTTGGGAAATTAAATTGTTGATGCTTTGTGATTCTGTAACGAAGCAATGCCTTGCATTTTATGTTTACAAAAGCTCCAAAACAAGTCTAACAAAGAAAAAGATCACCCAATGCCATACCCATATAGGGTGATTGGATTCAATGCATTAAAGCGGTGACTGAAAACGTATTTTTACCCAAAGATATTGCTCAAATATGTTAAAAACTTTTTATTTAAGGCAGAATTAAAAAAATTAACACAATAACAAATTTGTTAGCTTTTTTTGAGAATTGCTGTATCTTTCTAAATAAGTTTGCGGACTGGCCACTTGTCAACTCTCAACATACGGTGCTTCTGCACGGAAGGTTTACGCACAACAAAGCAACCAATTCATTTCAAAGAGGCTTGAGCAATAATCTAACTGCTATTTAAACGAACATTTTGTTTTGAGATTATAAATTTGTTAAGTAAATAATTTTATAAATATTTAGTGTGATACAGTAACATTAAGGTTGAAGAATTTTATAGTACAATTTGTTACTACAATCAAACACAGCACTAAGGAAACACAACAGATAATTAATTACAGTACCATTTTTCAAAACATACCTATTACAATAAATGTTCATAATTCCGACCTTCTTCCTGACACAAAGCTAACAATGACGAATAAAATGTCTTCTCAGAGAACAAAAGGATTGTTCATTATTCCTAATTGTGTTTGGTTGAAACTGTTATTCATTGTCTTAGTTCATCTTCTTTATGGCAATCAGAAGATAACACAAAATTCTTGTAGTATCCCCACAAAAAGAAATCTTTAGGAGTTAGATCAGGTTACCTGGGCAGCCATTCTATGGTTCCTCATCTTCCAATCCAGCGAGTTCAGAATTCAGATTTTAGATACAGCCTAACCATGAGAATATTGGGCTGGACCATCACATTGAAACCTAATATTTTCAACTGTGTAACATCTTCAAGGATTTCTCTAAGGTTGTATTGCAGAAAGTTAAAAAACTCAAATGACCCAACTAACTTGTCCTCAACGATGCCAGCCCACATGTTTATTCCAAACTGGTTCTAAAAGTGATAGTTTCCTATTACTTTAAGGTTAATGTCAAAATTACTACAAGTTGTGACATTGTTTTTTTTTTTTTTTTTTTTTTAATATTTGGTAAAAAAATAGTAGTTTTTAATGCTCAGAATAAAAAGCATAGCTCATAAAATTATAGATCTAACCAATTCTTTATCTATTTGAGGCAAAGATTTTAAAATTTTGTTTGGTAGCAAGAAACTGCATAATAACCAAAACAAGTTCCCTACGGTTGAATTAAACCTCCCTAAAAGATACAAATTGGTGTTTATGCGCTTTCTACATGCCTCGCCAATCTTAACTTTTTTTACCAGTTGGTAGAATCAGGTCTACATTTTTAAGAACACACTTTTTATTCCACGGAAATAAATTTTGATATGTTCAATTTATCTCTGTTATTTTTCGTAATTTTTTCATAATTTTTTTAAAATTTGATGCAGTTTTTAGTTCTGAACATGAATTTGAAAACTTATTTGGTCTACAACAATTATTTCTCGAGATATCACGGAAAAACTACGTTAACCCTAACAGCGGCAACCGACTAATTATTGGTCGATCGTGCATTGATCAGTTCAAGTTATTCTGGCGGCGTAACAAATTATTTGAATCGCAAAACTATGTAACTATGTATACCATTGGAAAGAGCAGATTCCATAGTTGCTATTTCATTATAAGACATCTACTAGTGATTAGTATTTACGATATAAGAAATAAGACAAAACAGTAACTTTTGAGTTTCCAATTCGCTCAAAAAACGAATCAAATGACGGAATTTGGTCATTTTCAAAAATTCACCAGTAACTTATTATTGCTGCTATGGTAATTCAAATTCCATATATGGAATGGTAAGAAAGACATCTACAACTTGGATATTGTAAGTTTTCACTATCACGTATCGTTTAGCGATAGTGAATTTTTTTGTAAAGGTCTTTTTCTGACCTAGTATTTTATTCAATTGGTCTATTTTTCAAAAGACACATAACTAGTTTGTTAGATATATATGACTTGCCGAACAATTATCATGTTGCCTGGCAACCATATATTACTTCATTGACTATCGCAATACGAAACAAAATGTACAACTTCGCTCCTATGGCTGACATAACCTTCGTCTTCTTCCGTTGCTATTACTTGTTGTTGATACAATGTTTGTGTTTATAAACAGTTAGTTTACATCCAAAGTGAACATTTATTATTTTGTATTTAGTTTTATTTTGTTTTTATTTATTATTTGAATATTTGTGAAAGTGTTTATATTACAGAACTGTTTCTTTAAAGTGTTATTACAAATGTTGTACGACTATAAGTGATGAATGGAAATTGGTACTAATTTAGGTATTCCAAGACCATGTACACAATTATAACTAATATCCACCAAGATTATCGTACATTTTGGTGGATTTGAAATAGTTTGTATATATTGAATTTTTATTTTAAAGTAAATACTGAATTTTTCATTGGTTTGAAAATGGAATTTTTTTGTAAATTATGATGGCACAATACATTGCACAAAACATTCCATCTACGTCAAACATTTATAAAAATCAAATATATAACTATTACAGTAAAAACCACGCATATTTTCTTTTTACTCAGATCAATATTTCTATAAAACTAAATGTTACAAATCGGTATTTTATTATATATTAATTTTTTTAAGAACTTTTAAACACAAATGTATATTTTTGAACATTTGAAGTAAGCCGGCTATTTCACCTTTTTCCAAATATTCCACTTTTTTACGTAGAGAAATAAATTTCAGTTCATTTTTATGTTTAATATTATTGGGAAAAAATTATTCATACTTTTTCAAGAAGTGGCCTTTTGAAATTTACATTTCAAGAACGTAAATTTTACAATTGTACAACCAGTAATCTGTAAACTTGTTAAAAATTAATATTATTTTGTATATTTAGTATCAAATGAATGGCCATTTAGTTATGATTTAAATGATATATAACATGATATGGTTTTGATAATATTACTGTCTGTATGAACGGTTTTGTTTGGTGCCTGCAAATTAGTCAAAAGGCCTTGCCGCTGAAGTTTTTACCCTGCCGTTGTTAGGGTTAGTAAGAAAGAGCTATGATTAGCCACCAAAAACAAATTCGCATGTATTCTTGCCGGAGTGACGGCGAGCAGGCTGTCACAGAGGCCAGGCAACCAAATTTAAAGCAAATTATGAATTTTTGTTGAGTATACAGACCATTAGGATAAGTTAGTTTATGTTTGGTAAAGTAAGTAATGTGTATTTTTTGGCCCGAAAAATGAATTTGATTGAAAAAAAAATGGTATATTCTTATTCAGCATTAAAAAACAGGTAAAATATATTTAGATTTTTCGGTAAAAAACGTGTTTCCCACGGCTTTTTCAATAAGAAAACGCATTTTCACAGGGGTCTAGAGAGTGCATAATTACATAAAGTTCATATTTCACCACTTTTACAAAAAGAAATCGTATTTACAGAAGTTGCTTAAAAGTGCATAGTTACCCAAACTAGTAACAATTCTGTGGAGCTTTAGCAACATGCACTACAGGAAATGCCGGCACTAGGCAGTGCTGACGACCACCGACATTCTGCAGTCATTTATTTCTTTATTTCAATGGCCAGGTAGAACATTTACAAAACAATACATTCAAAATAAAAAAAAACAAAATTGGAAAATAACAACACTACGAGGGCAAAATATTCAATAAGAATCAGTACAACAATATATGAGTGTGTGAAATACAGAGTATATAAAAGCCAAATCAAATTAGAATAACAATAATAGGTTAAATAACGAGATAAATACCATAAATACCAACAACAATATAAAAAATGTAATACTACAATAAATATAACAGTAACAACCAAATAAAACAACAGCACTAACAAGAACGTGAAATAATTCAACCGGAATAAATTATGATATTGAAAATACAAGTATCTTTAAAAGTAATAACTGCATACACCAGTTTCAGGTGGAAAGAGTGCGAAAGGCATGCCTTCGGATGACCTGTAAGTTGTCATTGAAGAAGTCACACTAATATAAGTCATGTGGCTTATAGTCCAGTGCCGAAAGGTTGAAAGATATCAGGTGACATAGATATATTTTTCAAAAACAAATACCCTTTTGGTTTTGTCCCATCTTGTTAGTGTCAGATAAGAAAATCATGTTTAGCCTTTTATAGGACTGTGGCTAGTATTTTAGCCACCTTGCAAAACTCTCTGTGCACGCCTGTATATTTTTATAAAGTCACAGTGGTTAAAATTTTAGCCACTATCGATATAGGCAACTATTGTGTGACCGGGCAAGCTAAATGGACCTTTATCGTCATCAGACACTGCCGATGTCATTAAGGATCATCATAAATCTGTTTGCTCATTCAGACAGTGTCTCTCTACCTTCTAGCAGGAATAAACTGTTCAAGTAGTTAAAACACTGACCACCCTGCTTCTACTTCACTAGCATCGCATTATCTGTAAAACACCTGCTAATAAATCTCAGTTTTCACCTTTACTGGCAAGAGTTTTATCAAATTAAATTAATGTAATTATATTTGGATTGTATAAGTAGCATTTTGTACTATTCGTACCGTAATAGTGTTTGTCATGGTAATTTTTTATCTTAAAGACATGGCACTATAATTATTTTAATAACAACGTTTATTCTGTTGCTTTACCAGAAAATATAGTACAAATGGCTTCATTTTTTATATATATCGTATGGTTTTTTGACAGCTACCATTTTTTATTTTTATGTTTAAAGCTGTGATCTGTATTTGGATTAAGATCCAAAAGTCATGCAATATATAGTATAAAATAAAAGTGATCTCCAATGCTAAATCCAATTCATCGAGCCATTTACGACTTACCTCTTTTAATTCTGTTCATGAAGCTAATTCCTCCACAAAAGAATGCAGGGAACACTCCGTAATTATGTAGTCCAGTTTGGATAGACTCCCTGCAATCACTCGACTGATCTAGTGTCAATTCCCATTTATACTTCTAGTAGTTACATCTACCCACGCCTGTTCGGCACTGATTCAAAAGTGTGAATTCCCTACGAGGGAGGTTCAATCCACCTATAGGTATTGATGGAGCATTAATAAGGAACTTATTTCATCCATCAAAACTGTTCCACGCTATGGCCCAGCTAGGATTCGGCAAAATATTTGAACTGCTCAACTGGGATGCAGAACGTAAAGGTGGGTTTTGAGATTTTAAGTGACCGTTCTGACGTGGGAGATCCTGGGTATTGGGGTGCGGGGCATTCAAGATCTTATTGAATTCTTTAAGTAGTGCCTCCTGACGTCTTATCTCTAGAGGAGCTATATTGCACAGTACCAGGAGCCAAAGAAGTGGAGTTGCCATGAGAGTACCACTAATAGCTCTCATGGCTCTATTAAGTTGGAATTCAATCACTTTAGTATGTGCGCTATGTAGTCATATGGGAGCACTGTATTCAGCAGCGGAATATACCAGAGGCAAAGCAGTTGTACGCAGGACGTGTGCGTTGGCTCCATAAGTTGTTCCAGCAATATGATGTAGTACATTTGCCCTGGTTTTAATTTTAGCTACTTTTTTTGAAGATGGCTTTTAAACGTCAGCGATTGATCTAACGTTACTCCCAGGTACTGTGGATGATCATTATGTTGGAGTTTTACACCATTTATAAAGATGTTCAGTTTTTGATTAGCTTGTTTGTTACTTATGGCAGCTAGGGCTTCAGTACGATATAATCTGTAAGGAAAAAATATGTTTGTAGCTAAATTTGTTTGCAGTTGCAACTTATTACATTATATTTATCAATATATGTATAGTTTTAGAATGGACCCAGATAGAATCCACAGTAAAAAGAGGAAAATGAAGTCTTATCGGTTCAGGATTATGACATCCTCAGAAGTAATGAAGGTAACAGATTCGTCTATGATGATGAGATGGGAAGAATCTCGCAATATAGAGGTGACAGTGAAGCCGACAATATTCTATAGTTCGAATAAAATAACTTTGGTACTGGCGGAACTGCCTCACGCCACTGGTCTGAAATGACAAAACTCTGAGCTTTAACTTGCTGTCAAATGTAAAATAAGTAAGCAATAATTTTCAAACTAATTGTATAGTGTACACCATTTTATATTCTTTAAGGAAAAATTATGCTGGAGATTTTTCTAGAGCTAATTAGCTTTTTAAAGTGATATTTGTATTTAAAAACACGTTTTTATGAGTGAAATTGCGCGTGAGTCGTCTTTAACCTGTCACTGTTGAGAGAATAATAATAATAAACTAATGTCTTGTGGATGGATGACAGTTTGATTTATTGTGATTAGTTTGGTATAAGTCTCATTTAATAATTTTAACAGGTTAATGAGAAATTAATTTTTTTGTAAACCCTTGCAAACTCTGAAACGAAAAACGCTAGACAAAATTTCATTGAGCAAACATTAACTGTGTTATTTATGTATTACTAAAATAATACTGTGGTACTAATAAAACATGTGGAAAAATAATTAAGAGTTGATGAAGTAAACTCATAGTTCGTTTACATCGAGGCTGTGTCGGACGCGTAAGGTATACTCTGCTCAAGGGAAAGTGTAGACTGAATATTCAGCCCAAGCGTAAAACGAATTCCGATCGACGATATTTTCAGATAAGAAATGTTTCTCCAGTAATAAATAAGGTAGGTTAGTTGACTTTTGACTTTGAGGTGTGTTCGTGTTCATTTCTTTATCGATTTAACAGTGCTTACTATAGTATAACCACTAGTTTATTTTGATTACAGTTATTTAGTTTTAGTGATATTACAATTTTTTTATTTAGATATGACAATAATGCTATAGGATTCAGTGTATATATAATTATCAGTGTTTATTGCAATTCTAATATGTAGGCTCTTTCAAATTTTAGGTAATGTTCTATTGGTAATTGACAAGATTTGTTTGCAATGGAAGAGGCCAGAGCTGAGCCAGTGACTGTACATTGTGCGTGTGGTATCACCGCCGCCTTGTTTACAATCTAGTTTTGAAAACTCCTGAATCTTTCTTCCTAGTTCAAGAAAATTCTATTTAATACGAGAGTAAGATTTAAGTGTCACTTAAATAACACAATTAATTTAGGTTTAAACAGATTTTGTCTAGCGTTTGTCATTACCAAGTTTGCAAAGGTTTACAAAAAAATTAATTTCTCACTAACCTGTTTGAATTATTAAATGAGACTTATACCAAAATAATCACAATGAATCAAACTGTCATCCATCCACAAGACATTATTTCATTATTATTATTCTCGCAACAGTAACAGGTTAAAGACGACTCACGCGTAATTTCACTCATAAAAACGTGTTTTTAAATACAAATATCACTTTAAAAAGCAAATTAGCTCTAGAAAAATCTCCAGCATAATTTTTCCTTAAAGAATATAAAATGGTGTACACTATACAATTAGTTTGAAAATTATTGCTTACTTATTTTACATTTGACAGCAAATTAAAGCTCAGAGTTTTGTCATTTCAGACCAGTGGCGCGAGGCCGTTCCGCCAGTACCAAAGTTATTTTATTCGAACTATAGATCACACCAGAACAATTAATAATTCTCAACAGGATTATATCCTCTACACCTGCACCGTCTACTTCATCATCTGCATGTACTTCTGGTACAGATATATTATCTCTACGCACTAGAGGTAGGCATAAAATGGTACTTATTTACAATTATGGTCTAAGTGATAATGATAGTGAGGTAGCTAAGGACAGCGATGCTGGCCCGAATTTTAAGCTGGAGGACAGTATTCCACCTTAACCCTTTTACCGCCATACAATTATTGCCGGTCGAGCGCTCGACCGCCATAGTAGGTGAGGGTCAATGTGTCACTCAGCCGCCAGACGCTAGGATCATAGCGTGTCGCCCGGCCGCCAGAGCATTTTGCCGCTTTTTACAACCGTTCACAAAAACGATTGTGGTTACATCAATTTGAAAGATATAAGAATTCTGTTTTCACCATTTTATTCATTAAGAAATTATCTTTAATGTGATATGACTTACTAGTCTATTACTAACATATAACGTTTTCGTAGGAGCAAAAATAAAATGCAAAATAAAGTTTAGAAAAATTTTTTAATTTTAAAGTTAATAAGAAAAATAAAAATGTCATTTTAAAATTCTTT
Source organism: Stictocephala bisonia (assembly GCA_035578905.1). Lineage (NCBI taxonomy): Eukaryota > Metazoa > Arthropoda > Insecta > Hemiptera > Membracidae > Stictocephala > Stictocephala bisonia. Next base: position 26,399 of record JAQJVL010002270.1, read on the forward strand.
GTATATACAATTTGGTTTGAAATTTAATAGAGAACAATTGAGTAAGTTTTCATTTAAAAAAATTAAGAATTGTTTTTTTTATAAATATATGACTAAAATAGTACAACAACTCATTTTAATCAGAATTAGGAATAGAAAAGCCTATAGGCGTACATACATAACATACTAGACGAACTAGAATCATCCATACTATCATAAACATTATCATCAATTACAATGTTTGTCCCTGATTGAATAACATTGTTTATCAGTGTTCCATCACTTACTGGTGAACGTCGCTTATCACAATTTTGGCACTGTACTAGTATAAATATAAAACAAAAATACACTTACATAATAATAAAATTCATATAAACACGATTGAATAAACTATACATACTTGTATCATAACCTAAAAGCACCAATCTCAGGAACACAACAGACAGAAACTGATTTCTTCACCATTCAATCAGCTGGGCACTGACAAAAATAATTGACGTTTTTCACATATTTTGTGTTTACTATGCAAAAGTATTGTATTCAACTAAAGTAGATTATATTCTTGTTGTAAATATTGTTCTGAATATAGTGATATATATTTATGCTGAAAAAATTAAATAATTCATTGTATAAACAACAAAAATGCAGAGGGCCTATATATAGGCTCTTGGCGGTCAAGCGTCACTACTCCCAGGGCCTATATATAGGCTCTTGGCGGTCGAGCGTCACTACTCCCGGGGCCTATATATAGGCCCTTGGCGGTCGACTGCCCAACTTATTAGAGCCTATATATAGGCCCTTGGCGGTAAAAGGGTTAAGGCTGTTTACCAAATCTGTTTCAAGATATTGAATCTTATGAAAGTAGTGAGAATGAAGACGAAAATGTCAATTCTGAGGATAAGAACCAACAATCAATATTCACACCAGATATTATCAACATTTTTATAATGTACAAATTTTTTTTCTCTAGTCAATTTTTTATTTGTCAAATGTTTTACTAGTTACTACAGTCCCTTATAAGTTTGATTTACCATTATAATACTTTATTATTATTGTATTCTTAACCTTTAAAGTGCCATTTATACAACACCTATTTTCCATTAAGCGCTAATTTATTGTAAAACAATCAAAATTATGTTTTAGTAGCTTTTTTTTATTGTTCTGTACAGGAACATAAAAGATATGATAACATTTTGAAACTGTTATTAGCTTATTTTTCCTTTTTTTCTTAAATGCATGTGTGAATAAGTAAATAACCAAACATTTACTTGAAAGTAAGCTTCAGGCATAGATCATTTATACAGTATAAATCAATACAAAATATTATTACTATTAATAAAATATGTATAACTGAGTATATTTACAGATAAAGATAAGGCCTGCACATAGCACATATAATAAAAAATTAGTAAATACATATAGCACTTGAATACAATGAATTTAGTACCTTCCACAAAATCAAAATCAGCCATATTATTCATATTGACACTTAAAACTTAAATTACTAACATATTTTAAACTAAAGTAATGTTAAAAACATCAGTTCCAATACACACAGTTTCAATAGGTGAGGCAGCGAACAATGACAACCGCTCGGCTCGACAGTAGCCGCGCACATATGCACTTATGGCATTAGGCGGCGCAGCGGAAATGTACCCTGCCAGACAAAACCCAGTCTAGTAGTGATTGACAGGCCAACAAAAGGTCATGAATCACAAATGTCTCTCTCATGAGTCACCTCTAATAACCCAAACGCACTACCGGATTAAATTAGAAACATTACAAAAATATTATTTTTGTAACTATTACGCATATATGCGCTTATGGTGTTTAGAGTCAAATTATGTGCATATATGAGCTTACGGCGTGATAAGGGTTAATAAACAGTACAATTTTAATTTTACAATAATTGGTTATTTTTTCCTGGGTGGTTAAACATTTGACTACTGAACACTAAGATGTGGTGTTGTGCTCAAGATCATGTGGTTAACAATTTAACCATACCCTACATACAGGGCATACACACAAAAAATTAGTACATCTATATTGATTTTTTCACTTTCATATGCTTCTACATATAATAAAACAGTTTTGTTGTAATTTGATATTCATACTAATGTGCACAGAGATTTATAGGGCGGTTGAAAATTAATTATCTGATTATACAACCATCAGTGATTATACCAAAACTAATAGCCAAGTCGGTATTTATGCAGTTTCTTGCCACCAAACAAATTTGGAACATTTTGCTTGATATGGGTCTAGAATTGGCTGTATTTTCACAAGATATGCTTTATATTCCGCGGAAATAACATATTTTACCAAAATATCCGAAAAAACCATAGTCACAACTTTAAGTATTTTTGTTATATTTCCGTTAATTTAACCCTAGGAGTGTTGATCATAATTTTGTGTAGTGTCGCCAAATTTTCAGTGATTTGTAATACTTTTTTTAAAAATTCGCTGTATATTTATTATTAGCATTAGAAAGATGAAACTTGTATCATTTTTATTAGTAATAAATTAATTTTAATTATTGGTAATGGAAAAATTTTTAAAATTTTTAAAAAGTTTTTAAATATAATGTTATTTATAAAGTTTCTATAAAAATAGATTTTATAAGTAGATTGACGGTCATTTATGTATATAAAATTATGATATTAGAAAAAACTGAGATATACAAGTTGTGCAGAATTTCATTCTGAACAAAAAAACATATAATTATATAGGCAAACATTTATACAACATATATTTATGAAGTAACAATAAATATGTTGCCTAGCAACGAATATGCCAACTTTAGCATGCATAATTTATAATATGTTCAAATTATATAATTTACAACAAAACCAATATATTTTTAATTTTTAATTATATATTGGTTAAAATAATAGTTAAAAATTAAAAATATATTGGTTTTATTGTAAATTATATAATTTGAACATATTATAAATTGACCAATACCAACTCTCAACTTCACTACATAATTATAATGTTTATAAACGACACGGATCACCCATGATCACTAATAATATACAAACTATAATACACAAACACTAAAAGTCACACAAAGCATAACACAACACATCAACAAACATAAACAACTGCCGGCTTGGTATGGCAACTGGCGAGTTGATTGACAGATGACAACGGAAAAGTAAACAAAGAATTATTTCTGCCATTGTGCCTCATCTGACAGTCATAGAGCAAAACCAAAGACATGTAAACAAACACTGATTCACGGCCTTTCAAATGATATATATTTGAGACGACTTTGACTTTTTTTCCCGACTGTGAGCGCACATCGCCTCAAATTGAGGCGGTAACAGTTCACAAAAAAACCGATCGCCTCAATTTGAGGCGATCAACACTCCTAGGGTTAAATGATATTTTAATCATCTTTTTTTTATTTTGATGTTTTTTGGGCTGAAAAAAATTTGAAAACTATTTTGGTATATTAAAAAAATACATCTCGATATATAACGGAAAAATACTATCGCGATCATTATATACACCTATTAATCACAAAAACCAAATTCACCTACATTTCCGCCGTAGTTACGGCCGGCAGGCCAAACACTAGAATTTAACACAAATTACGAATTTTTGTTGAGAAAATAGACGATAAGGATAAGTTAGGTTATGTCAGTAAAAAATGCATTTTTCAAGCTGAAAAAATCCGTTTACTACAAAACCCGTTATATATTTGTGTCCAGCATAAAAAAATCACGAGAAAAAAAATATCGTTTTTGTAAAATAACGATTTTTAAAAAACTTTATTTTTTTACTATCAGATAAAAACTAATTTTCGATTTTTCGGTAAAAAAAGAGTTTTCTGTGCATGAAATCAAACTCCTCAATAGATATACTCATATTTCAACATTTTTTCAACAAAAATCAATTTTCAGGTGGTAAGAAAGTGCATAATTACTGCCTAGTCAGTTCCAGGGTTATTTTTAGTTATTTATCCAGTTTCTTTCCACCGAAAAAATTTGGAACATTTTGCTTGAAAAGGGTCTTGAATTGGCTGTAGTTTCACAAGATATGCTTTTTATTCCGCGGAAATAACGTATTTTACCGAAAAATTCCAAAAAACCAATGTCACAACTTTTAGTATTTTTGTCATATTTCCGTTAATTTAAATGGTATTTTAATCATCTTTTTTTATTTTGATGTGTTTTTAGCGCTGAATACAATTTAGAAAACTATTTTGGTCTATTACAAATATTTATCAAGATATAACGGAAAAACTACTATCGCGGCGGATCGCAATTAGCAGCCATTGCGATAATTGTAAAATACATCATTAAATACAACAACTATTTATCACAAAAACCGAATACGCCTATATTCCCGCCGGAGTGACGGCCGGCAGGCCGTCACGGAGGCCAAACACTCAAATTTACCGTAAATTACAAATTTTTGTTGAGAAAATAGACAATTAGAGTAGTTAGGATATGTCAGATGTTAGGACATGGGTAATTATGCACTTTCTTGCCACCAAACAAATTTGGAACATTTTGCTTGAAATGGGTCTAGAATTGGCTGTATTTTCACGAGATATGCTTTTCATTATGCGGAAATAACGTATTTTACCGAAAAATTCGAAAAAACCAATGTCAGAACTTTTAGTATTTTTGTCATATTTCCGTTAATTTAAATGGTATTTTAATCATCTTTTTATTATTTTGATGTGTTTTTTGAGCTGAATACAAATTTGAAAACTATTTTGGTCTATTACAAATATTTCTCGAGAAATAACGGAAAAACTACGATCGCGATTAGCGGCCATTACGCGATCATTATATAACTTACAACAACTATTTATCACAAAAACCGAATTCACCTATATTCCCGCCGGAGTGACGGCCGGCACAAAACGCTCGAATTTTACGCAAATTACGAATTTTTGTTGAGAAAATAGACAATTAGGATGTTAGGTAATGTTTGGTTATGTCGTAAAAAGTGCATTTTTCGAGCTGAAAAAATAATTTTACTACAAAACCAGTTATATATTTGTGTTCAGCATAAAAAAACATAAGAAATGGAAAAAAAATTTGATGAAAAATAGGCCTAACGATTTTTAAAAAAGTTGGTTTTTTCATTATTAGATAAAAAACTAGTTTTTCGATTTTTTGTTAAAAAAACAAGTTTTCCGCAGATGAAATCAAACTCCTCAAGAGATATAAACTCATTTTTCACCACTTTTTTAACATGAAATCATATTTTCAGAAGTGGCAAGAAAGTGCATAATTACCAAAAAATGCATTTTTCGAGCTGGAAGAATAATTTTACTACAAAACCAGTTATATATTTGTGCTCAGCATAAAAAAACACGAGAAATTAAAACTATAGTTGTCGAAAAATAGCGATTTTAAAGAAAGGTGGTTTTTTCACTATCAGATAAAAAACTAGTTTTTCGATTTTTCGGTAAAAAACGAGTTTTTTGCGGATGAAATCAAACTCCTCATTTTTCACCACTTTTCAATACATTGTCCGAAATATATCGTTGTCGCGAAAAGTCTAATGTGATAGTCAAAACACCTATTGGAAAGTTACTAGCAAGTATTTTTGCTACTGTCCACCCGCCCACCCATGCACGTACAGTGGTACTGACCCACCCATGCACATACAGGTGGTACTAACCAACCCGCCCACCCATGCACGTAGTGTTACTGACATTATACCTTCAAAGGTTACTGACATTACACCTTAATTATACTTTCAAAGGTGGCAAGAAAGTGCATAATTACCTATTTTTGTTTTCTGACACTAACATAATGTTATTACATTCGTAAATTATTCTACACAAATTAACTATGCATACTTACATTATGTAATTCTCTTAGGCCTATAAAATATAAATGTAATAGGCCTCAGTAGTTCTAATTTCATGTTTATCGACCAATAAAACAAGACAGTAACCTATTTATTACTCCTCTACTTCCAGACAAAACATCGTCGTAGCAAAGCATCATGGCTAAAACAGGCACAATTAACAAACGACAATTTAGCTTCTTGTACGCGTCACTTTACAAATGCTTTTGATTGATTGTAATAATTTTTAAAATAAAATAAAAGTAATACAGCCTTGGTACAGTAATCTAGTCCTTGTGGAATAATCTAATTTCTAGAAGTAGACAAATATATTACACTTTCTACTCCTCCCTCTCATTAGTAATAATAGAAGACAGGACAGAAGTAGGCATGGCATGGCTGACTATCTAATATTCAATGTCAATGTTTTTGCCATCGATGGTGAGTAATCGGTGTTTATGCCCATAGATGGATTTCATCTATCGATGTGTTTTCTTTGACGATTGTTGAAGTTGGTCTTATTTTACCAGGCGAAGTTAGGGCTAAGAAGTCCTCTCTTGTGGTAAGCAGTTTAATGTAATTTTACTTGTGGCACAGTGTAATAACCGGTAGCGTCATTTCAACTTTCTAACTGGGGTTGCAAGCACCACCGAGGGGTCTGGGGGCTATGGAATATCCCTCTCCTGAGGAGTCCGGGAGTACTTCCGGAGAAAATTTTAAGAATAGTCAATGCTGGGAATAGTGTTTTATGAGATTTTAGCATTCGAAAATTGTTTTATTTTGTAATTATTGTCATTAAGAAAATATGTAAAATTATAGATAACTCTTACACATTTCAGTAAAACCCAATAATATAATTTCGAGTTTTATCTTATTAATACAAACAATTGCTATCATTATTGGGTTTAAACAAAATATTAATTGCTATTTACCAGAATTTATCAACGAAACCATTTGTAAAGGCTCTGTCACACTGAGCGACTTTACTCGCCGCTACAAGTCGCGGCTACTAATCGCACTCGCCAATAAATTCTTCCCTGCAGCCACACTAGGCGACTAGTAGTGGCTATTGAGGTTCTGTGGTGCGTGGAGTGATAACCAGTGTCATGTCATCTGTGGGAATAAGCCGATAGGCTATACGACGTCTGTTGTTGATGAGTGTCTCAGAACTTTGCAAGGAGTTGCTTTTTAACACAACAAATAAGAAAAACGGAAGTGGGTTCGTGATTGGATAGGTAGGAGGGTAAATTTGGTGCCTCGGCCACGCTTATGAAAGAACTAGCGAGTCAGGACCCTCAGTCGTACTTCAATATTATGCGGTTATCATTACCAAAATTCAATGAGTTGCTTAATTTTGTCACGCCACTAATAAAGAAAAATGATACAATTTTGAGGGATGCAATTCCTTGCCGGACCAAACTGAGGTAACTTTACGATACCTTGCAAGTGGCGACAGCCTAAAGTCACTTCAATATATGTTTAGAATACGTTACAACACTATTTCAAAATTTCTACCAGTTGTGCTACGAGCAATATATCAAGTCCTGGAACCATATATGAAAGTAAGTTGAACTGTTTGTTTACCATCTTTTCATATGAAGTACAACAGGAAATGAAAATAACATATTGAAATTCTTTAACATCGTTTAATGATTATTACATGAGTAGTAATGCATAATGGACAACGTAACAAAAACTCAACAACACATGTTAGACGTAAAGAATTGTAACATAATATTACTTTAAAGTAGCTTTTATAGTTGCTTGTAATACATTGCTACATAATACATAAGAATGACATTATCAGTTAATTGAGTTTAATGCAACAATATGACATTGGTTTACTATCAGAAATCTCAGGCATCATTACTATTACTGTCAATTTGATTTGGATATAAAGACGCCAATGCTTGTTGGATAAGGTCCAATCCACTAGAATTATTTGAGCATTGGGGTGCATTGTGAAGTGTAAAAAAATCTGAAGAGTTGCTTGAATTTGACGCTGAGTATGCTGAAATATCCATTAGGCGCAGCCTTTCATTTGTTAAAATTTGTTGAAATTGGTTTTGTATGACAACAAAACTACGCAGGGGCAATTCCCTCAACTGAGAAGCTATATGTGTTCCAAAGCTATCATATTGGTCCCCGACTTTCGGCTCGGCAATGGGCTGTTCACAAGCCATTTCTGCAATACCTTGCAGTTTGTTGACAACTGTCTCAAAACGAGAAGGATATTTCGTATTTATAGTCGTTTTTATACCTTTGCGAGCGGGTGGTGGCATATCCTTGCTCCTTTTTTTAGGCTGGACAGAAGAAGTCTCCTGTTGTGATATGTTCATTAACTCTGTTCCTGACGAACCAACATCGTTTAGATCCTGCTGTACGATGACCATCGTTTTCTGGAGTCAGGGTGTCCAAATCCTGTTGGCAAACACACATTAGCGTACAATTAAGTTTTGTTTTACTCTACACTACTGCATTATTTTTGGTTATAGGTTCCGAAAACTGAAGCTGAATGGGAAAATATCATGACAGGTTTTGAAGATCTGTGGAATTTCCCAAACTGCTGTGGTGCCATTGGTGGGAAACACGTGCAGATAAAACGACCTCCTAATTCTACATCACAGTTCTACAACTATAAAAGCACCTATAGTATAGTGCTGTTTGCTTTAGTTAATGCAGACTACTGCTTCCGCTACGTTGATGTAGGAAGTGATGGCAGAGCCAGTGACTCGACAGTTTTTAAAACTTCAAATTTGAACGTTGCATTGGAAAACAACAGTTTAAAATGGCCAGAGGAAGGGGTCTTAGTAGGGGATGACATTTTCCCCTTGGGATCAAATCTTTTGAAACCATATTCGCATAGGAAATTAACTCTCGAGCAAAGAATGTTTAATTACCGCTTAAGTAGAGCGAGACGAATCGTAGAAAATGCATTTGGCATTTTAGCATCGATATTTCGGTTGTTCAGCAAACCTATAGACCTCAATGTTGATACAATTGAGCTAGCAGTAAATTCCTGCTGTTCTATAAACAACTGACTCAGAATGACATCAGGTAGGGCCTATTTACCACCCAGATCGGTGGACGAGGAGGACGTTATAGCAGGTAGAATAACACCTGGCTCATGGCGAGATGTACCAACAGCGTTAGTTAGTCTAGACAGGCAATATAAGTCTAATTATTTCGCCCATGATGGAGAAGATGTCAGGAAAGCTTATTAATATGCTTTCATGACACACCGCGCCGTTCTATGGCAAGAAAAAGCTGTAGGCCTACATGTAACCAATTAAAATATACATCAGTTACAATCGCTTATGTGTGATTATTTTTTTATTACCTTTTACACATAAAAACTGTGGTTAAACTCTATGGGAAATAAAGGTTATTAATAGCATATGTGCCATTGCAAGCACCGAGATGAAGCTTACGGCCGAATTCATAGTCGTTTCCCTAATCTGAGGAAGCCTCTATTTGTTTATTTATGTCATAACACCAATTTTTAACCTCTAAAGAAATTAGTATGGAGGTTAAACATTGGTGTTATGACAAAAATAAACAAATAGACGCTTCCTACGAATAGAGAAATGACTATGAATAGAGCCTACGTCTGGGCGCGATTTATTAAATCAAGCACTTTTACAACGTGTTACGAACTATATTTTCCATTGTACTGCATAAAAGGCAAATATTATTTACGACTTTTACTATTATTTATTATTGGTGCAGTGTGATGTAAAAATGCAATACTATTTATTTACTTACTATGCTCGCTGTTGACTCTCTTCCAGGTATGACACTGTTCCAGAAGGCATCTGCTGCTGTAAACCAAGCTAATTTTAGTTTATGCACTTTGTCCGCACTAGCAGCACTCTTCTTTGATTTTTTTCGCTTTGTTCAATTCATTCCTGTAGGCGTCCCGCAGATTTTTTATTTTCCTCTTCAAAGCATTTTCAGTTACAGGAAGATCAACTAGTCCAAGTTAATCCACCAATTGCGTATATGCCTCTCTTTTTAAATCACGTTTCAAGTAGTCTAGGGACGTAATGTCCCAGAGACACTCGTATTTTCTGTATACATTAAGGAATGTATGATTTGTTCACTTGTCCACTTCAGAGTGTCAGTCATTGTTTCAATAACAATATTAACCACAACAGATAAAACATTATCAACTATCACTGAACCTTGTCAAAACAAAGCCGGACAACCGCGTGGTTAAGCGCTACTGCTCGCTACACCTGTCACACATGGTGACTGTGGCGCTATTCACTCGCAGCGAGTAATTTCAAGGTCGGCTACCAACTACTAGTCGTGTCAAAAATTGAACATGTCCTATTCCTCGCGCTACCGAATTTTCACTAGCCGGTGAGTATTAGTCGCAACTAATGACTATGTCACACCTAGCGATTAGTAGTCGCTACTCGAGTAGCGGCAAGTAAAGTCGCTCAATGTGACAGAGCCTTAAAGTACACAATAATCTCACAGCTAAAGTCTAAAATAAATTTTGGAATCTTTATACTCATTTATATTCATATTTAAATGACTTAACTTTTAAATAACTTTACGGTATTCAACGTAGTACTTACCGTAAAGAGGCACTACGTAAAGAATTCAATAAGATGCCCCTCACCACCCCATTACCCAGGATCTCCACATCAAAACGGTCACTTAAAATTTCGGAACCCACCCCTACGTACTGCTTTTCAGTTGAACAGATAACATTTCTCGCCCAATACTAGCTGGGCAATAGCGTAGTTTTGATGGACGAAATTAGTTCCTTATTAACGATCCGTCAATACCTGTAGATGGCATGAACCTCCCTCGTAGGGAGTGGACATTATTGAATCGGTTCCGAACTGGAGTGGGTAGATGTAACTATTGGAAATACAAATGGGAATTGAAACTAAATCAGTCATGTGATTGCGGGGAGTCTACCCAAACAATGGACCACATAGTTTCAGAGTGCCCCTTGCGCTGTTTTATGGAGGGATTAGCTAGCATAAATAGAATTAGCGAGATAGGTCTTAAATAGCTTGGTGGATTGAATTTAGCTTTGTGACAGGAGATCATTTGTTATTAATTTCTTTATTTTAATTTGTGTTATATTGTAATGACTTTTGGTGCTTTACATAATTTAAATAAAAATATAATAATAATAATGGTGGCTGACAAAAAACCATACGATGTATATACTTACCGTAAACATTTTTATTTTGATAAACAAAATGTTTAGGGCACTCTATTGAATAAAATGAAGTTATTATTACTTCGGTTGAAGAAAATCAAAATAAGTTATCACTCTTTTGTAATTTGTTATTACTGTAGGTTGTTTGTAAAAAATTAAGGCTTTTATGTAAAATGTCTGAATTGGCAAAATACCATGCTTAACATTTTTGGGGTGGCAGTCACCACCCCCAAATTACGCCTGTAATAATAAAACAAACTGTGGTTGAAGCTTTGATTTTCTAAGCGCACAGATATATTTCTTATTCAATGTTAAATGGTGTATCTCAAGTTATCAGCTGTTTAGTGGTCCATTTTGGAGTACTTGTGTAGTGCCATGCGAATGTAATGCAGTTTTAGATTGACTGCCTTTTATAAACTCAATTTATAAATTTAACTACTTTTAATTGTTTATAAATTGAAAGGTTTATTCTTATTAGGAAATCTTATGTTGAACTATCACAAAATAAAGAGATATTATCCTATAAAAAATATGGTTGCGATATTGGTGTGCTCAAGAGGTTATCTTAGGCCTATATCAAACTGAATTTAAACGTTTACGTAATAATTTAAATGAGTTATGCTTAATTTGTTTATATATTGAAATAGATAATTTCTTTAGTCTTGTATTAGGAAATTACAAAGAAAACGATCATTATTATTTAATTGACAACATATATAATAAGAAACTAATCTAGGCTCAAATAAACTATTAGTTTTTTAATTAGCATAATACGTGTTGGTATATATACAGTACAAGTAAACGTCACACAACACAAATTTATTACAATATAAGCACAAAATGCAAAAATATATCACAATACAAGTACAAAATACACAAATATTATGATGATCGATACCGGTGAACCACGCTCACCTTCCTCAGACCAAATTGATCACCATAATATTTATGCATTTTGTAATTGTACTGTAATATATTTGTGCATTTTGTGCTTATATTGTAATAAATTTGTGTTGTGTGATGTTTACTTGTACTGAATAAACTATTGACCTAGGCTATACATCGATTAATAACTCTAACAAATAATTTTGTATTTGTTGTTTTATTATTCCCATACAACATTACTAATTTTTAAAGCTATTACAAAAATAATGGACACTATTCAAATTGATTATTGAGGTTTTTTAAGAGAATTTAAATTACCTGTTACTGTACTTTGAAAATGTTATGGTTTACTCTTGACTGATATGTTTTCTAACATTACCTACCTACCATAAAAATAGAATCATAGGCATACCATATAGTACAAAAAATAGTTTGAGGGGTATAATAAAATGTTGTAAAGTTAATTCTTTTATAAATTCTGGATAAGCCTACAGCATCCACTAACTGAATTTTACTTTATCGTTGAATGAAGCTTTTATATTATCTAAATTGTTTAATAGCAGATTTCACTATAACAAATAAATACTTTTATTTGTTTAAAAAGAGGTTGGAAAATTTAGTTAAAAAATATCTGTATTGAGATACAGTAAGTCATATAAATTTACTGTGTAATCCATTTTACAATAAGTACACTGAAAAAGACTTGAGTGGTTATAATTTTTAAAATAAAATAATAGCAGTTGATGGCCGTTTTATACAAAAATTTTCAGTATTAGATATTCCAATAAAATCAAGAAATAACAATAAAAGCAATAAATAACAATAAAAGCAATAAATAACAATAACAAACGCTCTAGAGATATGGTGCATGCAATCAACATGAGAGATCTAGTATATATATATAATTGGGCCGGTTTTAAAGTGACCTGCGTGAAATATTTAGCGCATGTAGGGGTTCCAGCAGCAAAAAGGAAGTGTTCCAGTCTTTAGTTGTTGTGAGGGGCAGCGTTGGGAGTGGGAAAACCAAACGAAGAAAGGGAAAACAGCATTTTTGATAGTGTAAATGAATTTCTCAATTTCTCAATCTCTCAAAAACAATTCTCAAATTGTTTATCTTTAATGAGACAAGAGAGCAGGTCGATGGTCTTGGTCTTTACGCAGATTTTGAACCTCTCATTTAGATAAAAAGAAGACTCGAGCGCCCTTTCTACGTTGGCGCTGCTTTTCTTAGGATGTAGGCGCCCTCCTAGTCTTGTAGGTGCCCTCTTTTTCATATGGGTGACATGCCGTAAGGCAAGGCACCTCCTTTACATTTAATAACTATTGCCTTGCTGCAGTAAAAGGCACCCCATTAAAATTAAGGTATCCTGTAAATCCGTACCACTGAAAATCGGTCCGCGGAATTTCTGAGAACAGCCAGGGCGAGTTCTTTTGCGGATACCTACATCCCACCTCCCCGAGCCAATGCCCTTTGAACAATGCTTTGGGAATTCCTCCTAGTCAACCCCTACCAGCTTTCTCTTTACCACCCTTATTGCTGTTCTAACTTCACTAGCGTTTAGTTCGTGAGCTCTTTCTATGTATATATTACTTGTTTAGTATGGAAGTGACAACGACCAGCCACGTTAAGCCATGTTCTCACTTTGAAGGGTATTCGTATGTCGTAAAAAGAAGAAATGTAGACGGAACTGTTGTTTGGCACTGTTCAAAACAACAATCGAAGAAGTGCCGAGGTATACTTAAGACCAAAGACTCCAACATACTTGCTTCAAACGAACATCAGTGTGGAACTCCGGATAATAGCCGCCTAGAAGTACAGAGGACTCTAGCCTGAGCGAAGAAGAGAGCGCGAAAGGAAGATACTCCGATCCCTACAATATATACTGAGGAGTTAGGTAATCTGCATAATCGAGGTTATGATTTTGTTACGGAAATGCCGGAACAGCAATCAGCTAAACGGACATTGTACAACCATCGCGCCAATTCACAAGGAAAGCAGACAGAACCAAAATCATGTAAAGAAGTTGATCTTTAGGCAGAACTATGGGTGACGGTACCTCATTTCTTCTCAGCGATGATAACACAGAGGATAGGATAATAATTTTTTGTGCAAAATCAGGAAGAGAAGTTCTGAAGACGAAACAAGACTTTTTTATGGATGGGACATTTAAAAGCTGTAATAAGCAGTTTACACAGATATATTCAATCCACGCAGACTTTTGAAGTTCGACGGGTGAAACAAATATCTATCCTGTTGTGTTCGCTCTCTTAACGAAAAAAAGATACTTACGTCCGTCTGTTCAAGAAAGTACTTGAAATTATTCAAGAGTGGAAACCAAGAAATGTCACCGTTGATTTCGAAGCTGCGGCGATTTCTGCACTCCTAGATGTGTTTCCATCGGGTATAATCCACGGATGCCATTTCCATATGAAAAATTTCTCTGGAGGAAAATTCAAGATTTAGGACTTGTACGTGAGTTCAGGGAAAATGAGGAATTACAGATGCGAGTTCGAATGTGCGCTGCACTTTCTTTCCTTCGACCTGAAGATGTCGTGGACGACTGGCTCGAGATACACTCTGGAGCACCTGATGTAACCAAACTTGCTGAATTCTTTGATTACTTTGTTGAAAGATGGTTGGACAATTCTGAAATTCCGATCAATCTTCGGAGCTGCTACAAGAGGCGCCATCGAACTACCAACGCTGTTGAAGGCTGGCACAACAAGATTAATAACGTTCTTGGGAAGCCAAATTTAAAAATCAAAGATGTGATCGACTGCATGAAAAAATAAGCGGAGAATTCAGCGAGTGCATTGATGAGGTTGGAGTTGCACATGGAAGGCAAACGAAGGAAAACAAAGTACATGAAATTAGACGAAACACTGAAAAAAAAACTCGGCCCTGCGGGCCTCACCAGGGGGCAAGCCCCCTGGACCCCCGGATCTTTTTGCTTAGAGCCTACGGCTAAAATTCAAGAAACATGGAACATGCTTTAGCTCTTGGCTGCTACTTGGTAATAGATCACGGATGCTACCCGGTAATAGATCACGGCTGCTACTTGGTAATAGATCACGGCTGCTACCCGGTGGCTCCTTTTTAATAATTTCTGCAAATGTATTTCTCCGAAAACAACGAATTTTAGATTTCATGTAAGGAATTACAAAACAAGAGTTGTCATGGAAACTAAAGATGTACTTTGATGAACGCTTGCAAATAAAATCATTATTGAAGTCAACACTGATATGTCATTGTGTTTTCATGGTTACGCGTCACCTTCCCGCGTCACCCTCCCGCGTAACGTAACGTTTTCAGGCAGTTAGGTCAAGACTAAAGCATGTTCCATGCTAAAACAGTAGAAAAGTATGAAGAAGATGGTGACATCAGGGTTTGTATAAAAACTATCTCACACCTCCAAAAACTAGAGTAGTTTGTTAAACTCAAAACCAAAGCCAAAATGAAAAAAAATTAAAAATTTTAAAAAATTTACGATGCTTTAAGCTGATTTTAAACACGCCTAAATGACAAAAGACAACTTTTGACATTTAGCCAGTCCAAAGCCTGGATAAAGTGTGATGGGAATCGCTTTATTAATTTATTATACTATAAACATTAAATACAAAGTAAAAAACTGAAAAACTGCGCATTGCTGGTTGTGCTGTCACTCAGGTAGCAAGTAGCCAGTATTCATTGTTACGGTGAACTATAGAGTGGGATGGATTTTCACAAATTCCTTAGTGGGACCGATTTTCACTAGTACAGATTTACTCTCACTCTAAAATTAAGGCATCCCCTAAGAAATCCCTTGGCTTTATTTTTCCCTTTTCCTAAAAGCATATTTTAAGGCCAAATATTTTCCTAAAATGCGTTTAACGAAATATAATTTTTATTTTCTCTTCACCAATCCCTACCCTACCCCATCATTCCTTGAGTGGTGCTGTTATAAGCCTGTTATCCCGCCACCGTCAGCTGTGAACAAAAGTCACTCACTGCACGGTCCTCTCACAAATTCGCCCGAAGCAACCAGGGATGATGGCACGCTCCAGCTCGCCATCCTGCATTATACCACTCCTTGCATTAATTGCATAAAAAGAGTGGTTAATGATGATAAGGGTATTCAGTGTAAGGGTGGTTGTGGCCGATGGTTTCATTCTTCATGTAAGAAAGTTTCCGATACTGTATATCACAAATTAGCATGAAATTCCAGCTACCGTCTCGACGGTAGAGACAAGAAGAGGCTTGGGCTACCCAGAGGAAGAGGGGGCCGAGGATTGATGTGCTGGACTGGAGGATATGGTGTTTTTTACAAGCCAACCTCTATCATAGTATTGAGGCCTCTACAGTACTTTACTAGCTAGAACAATAAGAGAAAGAGGGTTTAATGTTGCTCTGATTCAGGAACCATGGATTCGGGATAACTGTATTAAGGGTCTTAAAATTCCTGCACATAGCCTCTATGGGGGATCGGGTGGGCTGAAACCACGGGCGGCCATTTTGGTTGCAGGAATAGATAGTTGGCTCATACTGGAATTCTGTGGAGGAGATGTGGTTGCACTGATAATTAAACTGCAGGAGGGCAATGGCGTGGGGAGGAAACTGCTCTGATCAATGCAATGATGGAAATGAGAGGGCTGATGCACTGGCTAGGAGAGGGGCAAAGTGCCCTTTTCTGGGACCGGAGCCGGGCCTTGGAATTCCTTTCCAAAAAGGTCAAGAGGAGAATTGATCGGTGGACCTCTGAGGACACACTAGTAGATGGAGGACCGAGTCCGGACTCAGGCAGTCTCGTGCACTTATCCAAGGAGCGGATAACAGTTACAACGGAGCTTTGCTGAGCTGTGACCGGGCCAAGGTGAGGGCTGTTACGGGACTGCTGACCGGACATAATCTTCTTCATAGACATATGAAGATTATGGGTCTAACAGAGAACTCAATATGTAGGCTCTGTGAGGAGGATGAGGAGAGCTCCATACACATCTTTTGTCATTGTGGAGCTCTCTCGTCTCTTAGGTACAGGACTCTGGGTGCCGCTTTTCTGGAACCAGAGGACATCAGACGGGCTACACTCCACGAGACCCTGTCCTTCATAAGAGGTACTGGTCTCTTGCGACACTGTCGCTATGCACGGGGCGCAAAGGGCTATTGAGTCTAGGCGCGGTGAGTTTGGTGACAGGACCACAATCCGATGTATCTTACTAACTAACTAAGCATCAAATTCCAACTTAAAACGGGCCTGTTGTAGATTGGACTGAGTAAATCCTAGTCAGCATCCTCTTATGACTAAATTTGAAACGCCCTCTTCTCAAATTGAACGTGTGTTGAGCAAATTGGATTCTCTTACTACTATTCCTGCTGATGTGGCTGCTATAAAGGACGAACTTGTTTCTGTCAATTATAAATTAAACAATTTTGAACCACGTGTATCAGAAGCTGAGAGACGTATTGATGCATTGAGTAATGATTTGATGAAGTTTAGGGCAGGAGGAGGTGAGACCTTGAATGGTGACTCTGTTATTAATAAGATTTCTGATAGGAATCGTAGAGCATGCAATATTATCTTAAATCGTATTCCAGAGACCCACAGTAAGGAGTCAGCAACAAAGATTGGTCAAGTAACGATTTCGCAACTATGTTATTGAAATCCTTCTGCAAGTCTGGAGAAGATCATTCCTTTAAATCTGTCCGTGTTGGCAAATCATCTACTACCAAACCGAGACCACTCAAAGTAACCTTCAAGCATTCTGGCGTTGTAATCTAGTATGCTAAGAACTTTGATAGTACTACTCTTGGTCACCTTAATACCAACTTAGTGAATGTGAGCTTTACACGTGATCGCACACTTAATGAAAGGAAGCAACTATAAAATCTCAGAGGTCAACTTAAAAAGAGAAGGGACAGAGGGGAGGCGGATCTTACCATAAAGTTTGTGAATGGTGTGCCAAAAATTATAAAGAAGACATCAAAAAACGAATAAGTCTCGGATCTAATATTTTAAAGGTGTATTACAAGAATATAAATGAACTCAGAACTAAATTGTAGGAATTATAAAAAGCTGTTTCAGTATGCGTTTACGATGTTCTAATATTAACAGAGACAAACCTATATCCAGACATTCTAAATTCTTAACTCGGATTTGTTGGGTATAATGTATTTCGAAACGACAGGTTTAGTGCTTCAAGTTTGAAAACTGGTGGTGGTGGGGTTCTGATTGCCGCTAAATCTGACCTTCAGGTAAATGTTATTTATACTTCAATATTAGACGTGGAAATGTTATTTCTTTTTTTGGAGTTAAGTCATCACGTATTCTGGTTGGGGGTGCATATATCCCACTTCAGCAACATGCTCTGATATATGAACACTTCTGTGAGGCGTCGATGAAGTTAAGTCTACTTGTCCATCTCTCACCTCGATTCTTCTTGCTGGTGATTTCAATCTTCCAGATATAGAATGGTTCATATTTCCACCTGTTCCAACATGTAGAAACTCACGGGCCATGATGTAAATGGTTTCCACTTGTGATCTGTTTCAGACCAATTCTACTCAAAATGTCCATGGGGTATTGCTTGATCTAATTTTTTCATCAAATCAATCTATAAAAGTACTTTCTCCTCTTGATCCTCTCTTGACTGAGGAACCTGTTCATCCTGCAATAACTTGCGATATACCTGTTCTTATGAATGTCTCTGATTCTCGGCAGGTTGTTTGTGATTTCTCTCACTGCAATCATGAAGCTGTTTTTTCCTATATATATATATATGTATATATGATGCTGTGAGCCACTTTAACCTTTTCTTCGATAGTGTTCATAGTGCAGTGATAAATAATACCCCCCTCAGGAGGATGGGTGGCTCTAGGTACTCGTGCTGGTTTTCTCCTGATTTGAAACGAATGGTTGTTGAGAAGGAAATTTCCCTCAAGAAATACAAATCTTCGTTGCTCCTTGGTGACTATAATGAATTTCAAAGACTACGGATGCTTTGAAAGGAGATGAGTACTACTTATTATGAAAACTACATTGACCATGTTAACAGCGCCATACCTTTGAATATCAAGTTGAAGCATATTTCTTAGACGACAAATCAACATCCTGTTCTTCCTAGATTTGCAATTTGTTTGCAGATCACTTTTCTTCAGTATTCACATCATCTGGTTCTCATTTTCCTCAATATCATTTCAGCTCAACAGTACACCTTTTTTCTTGTGTCTTAGGCGTTGATTCAGTGGAATTGAAGTTATAGTCTCTGGAACCGAATAAAAGTCCTAGGCCTGATGAGATACCACCTTCCGTCCAAAAATATTGTAGCGTCCTGCCTGCTCCCCATCTAACAGTGATATTTAATAGACTTCTGGAGTTGGGAATCTTCCCTGATGTATTGAAGTCGAGTTTTGTAATACCAATTCACAAGTCATCTGATGTGGCCAATGTGGGAAACTATAGGCCGATAGCGTTACAGCCAGCCTTGGGTAAGGTTTTTTAGTCCCTTGTTCTTGAACGCATTAGCTTCGCTTTCAAGGATATTATTGCTACTGTGCAGCATGGATTTGTGTCTGCAAGGTATATTTATACAAATCTGGTATTGTTCGAAGAATATATTTTGTCCGCCTTCATCAAAAGTTTAGAAGTCGATAGTGTGTATATTGATCTCTCGAAAGCCTTCGACACAACCAGTCATGCCCATCTACTGGAGCATAGGACATATTTGGTCATCTTTTGCGGTGGTTCAGGTCTCACCTCTCTCATCGTATTCTGACTGTTAAATTTATCGGACCCACTTCAAGACCTTTTGTTCGGGGGTTCCACGTGTATCACACCTGGGCCCACTCCTTTTCATAATTTGTTCAAATGACATAATTGACTGCATTGATGTTAGCTGTCTTCTTTTTGCGGACGACGTGAAACTTTTTCTTGCATATCTTCAGTCGAGGATTGCAATAGACTTCAGCTCTGTCTGCAAAAAATTTAGGACTGGTGTCATCGAGACATCATGAGGATTAATGCTGACAAATGTGCCGTTGTTTCTTTCCATCGTTCTACCTCTCCTTTACTGCATCACTATACTCTTCATTCTTCCTCATTGGGCCGGAAGATCACGATTCGGACCTTGGTGTTACACTTTCGTTTGATCTGAGGCCTGACCAACATATCGATGACATTGTTAGTAGAGGGACGCGTGCACAGAGAGTTCTCATAAGAATGTCCAGAACTGGTTTGAATATGTATGCAATGAACTTAATTGTTGTTGCACTGGCGAGGTTAGTGCTCAAGTATTCAAGTGTTGTATGGTCCCCTTACCAGACTGGACACATCCAGCGGCTCCAGAGGATTCAGGATTGATTTTTTCGTATTGTTGGGACGGGTCGTTGCTTTGACTACGCCAATGTACAACTGGCAAGATTTGGGAATCTCTTGGGCTTGAACTCTTTGTGTGTGAGAAGACAACTGCTGGATGTATTTTTTATGCACAAACTGCAAAGAGGTGAACTTGTCTGTCCTGAGCTTCTCAGTATGATTGACATCAGGGTGCCCAATCGGACTCGCTCAAATGATCTATTTTTTCATCATGCCTCCCCGACTAGCTACAAGGCATGCAGCTATTTTTTTCATCGACTTGGAAACCTCGTTTCACCCCATCATGACTTCTTCTGGGACAGTAAGCAGCATCTTAAAAGGGCCTTCCCAAATCTTATTAATGATCTACAAGTTATATAATTCATATAATTCATATATCAAATCAAAATAAACTTTATTCCACAAAAATAAAACAGCCTCCAAGATACAAAAAATGGAAAAAATATTTCCCCCAAAGACTACAGATCTGAGCGGGGGGAAGAGTTCAAATCACAGCCTTAAAAGAAATAGTATGACTACAAGGTAACTTAAAACAATGAAAAATTATATAGATCATAATAAAACTAAATTAGATTAATTAATTTGAATTTTATGTATGTGTGTTTAAAATACTTAGCTACAAAATTTGAAAAGTTATAAGGAAATAACTAACTAATACTACAGGAACATTATTAAAAATAAATATTAATAATAAAAAACAATGTACCAAATCATTCGAAGTCTGTAATAACGGTAATAAAAATATTGTAATTAAATTAAATAGAATTAAATAGAGAATGCGTGTTAATTAATTATTAATGTTGACTCTAACATATGGTGACTGTAATAGGCTTTCTGTGGCCTCCCAACCGATATTGTACAGCCAATTTGTGAGTGTTCGTTTATATGTAGCAACACTGCCTCTTTCAGCGTCAGTTATCTCAGCAGGCAAATTTATGTAAAGAATGTGGGAAAGATAATAAGAGTTATGAAGTTGTAACCCGTGTCTAAGCCTTGGGACAGCGTATCCATAATTAACTCGGTATCTAGTTGAATGTTCATGCGGATTCTCTAGGAGAATATTTGGCTTATTGTTTTTAATATGTAATAGCAAGGTTTTTACGAAAAGTTGTCTAATATTAAGTACTGGAAATTCTGTAAAAAGTAATATTGATGGAAATCTTGCATGTTTTTTTAAAGCTATTTTTAATATGGTTCTCTGAGTGACCGCAAGGGGCTCAATAACCACTCGTGGTGCTCCGCCCCAAGCAAGAATGCCGTACTGTAATATTGACTGGACGTAAGAGAAATAAACAGTCCTGCATTGTTGAACTGTTAGGACTTGACTGAGCTGTGTAAATGCGTAAATTAATTTTCTCAATAACTTTTTAACATATTGAACATGTATCAACTACAAAATATGGGTCTAAGTCACTGTCATCACCAAACAAATCGTCTTACACACTTCCATCACTTTCATCCAACAAGTCCCTCAGTACATCAGAATGCTCTCTTAAATTGGATGACATAATTCCATAAACAAATATAATATAACACTAACAACAAATATTATCATTTTGAAAACAACACACGTAAACTGTACACTGGGGTCCAGCGAACCCCACGGCTAATTGTATTGCGTACTCCAAGGTCAGCAGACAACTGAGGGAAAGTGTCTACAGTCTGAGTCATTCTCAGGTGTACAAACTTTATTTACATAGAGACGAAATTTCCCTACAGGAAAAAAACCTTAGTTATGGTTTAAAAAAAGTGTGTGGGGTCCAGTGGACCCCAGAGTACAGTGTAAAGGGTATTTAGTTTTAATAAATAAATAGGTATTTAGTATTAAAAACCTAACTTATCCTAGTTGTCTATTTACTGAACAAAAATTCGTAATTTGTGTTAAATTCGGGCGTTTGGCCTCACCGGCCGTCACTCCGGTGGGAATATAGGTGAATTCGGTTTTTGTGATTAAAAGTTGTTTAAAATGATCGCGTAATTGCCGATAATCGAGTTTCGCTGCGAAAGTAGTTTTCCCATTATATGTCGAGAAATAATTTTAGTGGACTAAAGTAGTTTTCAAATTTGTATTCAGCACAAAAACACATAAAAATAATAAAAAGATGATTAAAATACCATTTAAATTAACGGAAATATGACAGAAATACTAACAGTTGTGACATTTGTTTTTTCGTAATTTTTCGGGAAAATGCATTATTTCTGCGGAAAAAAGTGTTTCTTGTGAAAATACAGCCAATTCTAGACCCATTTCAAGCAAAATGTTCCAAATTTGTTTGGTAGCAAGAAACTGCAGAAATACCGCAAAGGATTCGAATCGGTTTATCTATTTTCTATTTAATCGGAACTTTTCTACACTTTTTTACCTGATTTCGTGTACTAACATAGAATTTGTATTCTCTATTATATTATGTGTTCGCTGGTATCCATGCAAGATTTATATATCTAAGGAATTTTCGAGTAATCTAGAGAAATTTATATTGTTCATCTAAGGAAAAAACACCAAGCTACCTTGGCAACACTGGATGACATTTTGCTTAATGCTTTAGTTAATTTATTTATGTGAGTTATGTGCAGTGTTTCCATTTAAGGGATTTGTATTCCTTTTAAGGGGTATTTTGACCTGTGAGCGATGAAAAAGGGATTGAGGGATAACTAGGGATAATTTAGGCGACAAAACTCCAAACGACGACCTGCGTGATAAAAGTTTAGCAGTTAGGGAGAGGTAAAGCTCCCAAATTCAAACTATGGATGACTCGCATCTAATACTAAACATCAATATTAAGATGTTTTATTAAAACTTTATTGAATCAAACAGACACATTGTTTGGTCTTATTAAATAATTACAATAAATAATGTAACCATGTGAATTACAATAATGTGTTCTTGTATACTAGAGTTAAAATACAGAATAAATCTAATCCCAACGCTTCCAGTGCTTTTGAGAATAGCGTTCCAATTTACTTTTGGGGTCTTCCGGTAAACATTAAAATACTCTCGTAGTCATACTGACATCAGTCATTCTTTACTCATATTTTATCTTATTCACAACCTGCCCTATAGTAAATTGATAATAGTGTTGTGTGTTCGTTGATATGTTTTAGTGTTGGTGTGCTCTATTGCCGCAACATCTTCGTGTAATATGTATTATTAGATTGTATATTCTACAAAATATTCTATAATTTACTTACATAAATAATCTACCATTTACTTATATATTTTAAAATAAATTGTGAGTTTACTAGATTAAAAACTGAACAATGGAGTCAGAAACAAATGGTTATTTAACAGATGAGGAGAAAATGGTAAGAAAAAACCATAAAGTAACATATAAATAAAAGTTTATTGGAATTAGGTGAATTTAAAAATTAGCTCAATATTTCCAAATAAGATGGGACATCTGGAAAACATTCAGTTTGTTCTGTAATACAATAACAAGTGGGAGAATCAGAAATGAAAAGACATGGTAACACAAAAACTCACATAAAAAATCTTCTTACCAAAAATCAACAGCCCAGTATTAATGTTTTAGTTCCTCAAGCAGATCTGTCCAAACAGTTAGAAGCATGGTTGTGATCCCTTATTATTGAAAATAACTTGCCTTTGTCCTTACTTACTCCCACGTCGCCTCGAGTTGATCACACTGCGGCATGGGACCCGTCAATAGGATTTGAAAATGGCTAGATTCGGTAGGCAGGTATTCGATAATAGCACTGCTCTATTGAGAACTTTTTGAGCTCATGTTTAAATTTTTTTAAGTTAACAATATCGGCCAGCCCATGTGGTAATTGGGAGAGCAGCTTGAGGCCAACATACTCAGGTTTACTTTCAAACAATTTTAGTTTATGAGAAATGAAAGGATTGAAATTTTTATTTCTAGTGTTGTAAGAATGCTGATGGGCCTTTACAAGGTGTTGTTCTTAAACATGTGAAATAACTTCAAAAATACAAATAGAAGGTTACTGTTAATAAGCCCAGTTCCTTAAAATGAGATACACATGCTTCAGCAGGTTTGAGTTTTAATATACATCTTACATCTCTTTTTTGAAGAACAAATACCTACATATTTAATTTTGTAAGGCGAGTCGGTTGCGTCAAAATTCCAAGCGCTTCACTCCACCTACGTACGGCCTTTGGAAATGGCTCATTTTAAAGCTTTGATATTGTAGACGGCGGGAAAAATCAAAGTTTTTCAATTCGCCCTATTGGCCTTCAAAGTTCCCATGTTAATCTTATGTGAAGAGAGTTTCTAACTTTTGTTTTGATTTATTGAGTCCAGCTGTCAATGATACAAATTAAATATTCCAGCTGTTAATGTTTTATACCCTAATTAACAAGGCACAAGGCCAAACCTTCAAGAAGCTGGTGTTTACCTGAACAAAACCTTGAATGTAGTAGAGTTAAATCCCCTGACGGAATTAAAATTGTTTGTTGAAAATACAGTCAACCAAAACAATGAAATAAACAATCCTTACACAAAAAATAAACTCTACAGAGAAGATTTAACACAACAATAATAATTAATCTGTATATATAATAATAAGTTTTACAAATGTATAAATAATTAAATGTTATACATTAAATATTTAACAGCACCATTAAATTGTATTTATTTATGGGCTTTTGCCCCAACTAGCCACTAGTTCTGTTTAAGTTGTTATTACTAGATAATCCCCAAAGTACAATTGAATACCTTATCAAGCCAAAATAAACTAGCTTCAACAAAGCAATGTTGTTTAGAGAATAAATATTTCTCAAAGATGGTGGCAGAAAGTTGTTTCGCCAATTCATTAACGTGACCATTCCACCTGAGACCACCGTCCAGCCTCACCCCCAAGTAATCAATAAACGGTGATTCTTCAATGACATTGTCATCAAGTACAACAGAGAGAAAATGTGAGCCTAGTCTAGTGGAAGAGTTTCTTTTTTGATCGGTCATAAAATGAATAAATTTGGTTTTATATGTATTGATGTGAAGAATGATATTCGAGAAGTATTGTGATATGACATTAAGATTGAAGAAGGTTTCTTGTTCCAAGCTGTTAACAATTTTATGGGAGGTCAAAACAGAGGTATCATCCGCAAATATAGTAAGGAGTTTACTTAGAAAGCAGTCAGAGATATCATTTATATACAAAATGAATAAAATGGGTCCAAGAATGAATCTCTGCGGAACACCAAAACTGTTTTAGGTTTTGAGTTGGAAGATTTTCTGATCTCGTTTTCATAAAAAAAGTCCACTTTAGTTACTGATTAAAATATGGGATTGTACTCAAATCGGAATCAGCAGTAAATTAAAATTCATGTTTATGGCCCCTGGACTATTATTTTGACAAACTAGGCTACTCTTACCTCCGTCAATAATCCAATATAAAACACTTTACTAAGCTGACATGTTTCGTTGCTATCACAACATTTTCAAAGCTTGCAACTCGTCAATTACATAAAACTAAACATTAAAAACACAGAACACACGGTGTCACCGTACGGTTAGGTGTCACCGTGTGTTCTGTGTTTTTAATGTTTAGTTTTATGTAATTGACGAGTTGCAAGCTTTGAAAATGTTGTGATAGCAACGAACATGTCAGCTTAGTAAAGTGTTTTATATTGGATTATTGACGGAGGTAAGAGTAGCCTAGTTTGTCATCAGCAGTTAAGCAATGCACTTCAGAGTTCAGACAAATGTTTTCAGTCTTTATTGATGAGTGCACTGATATTGCAAACAAGACGCAGCTAGGTATTGCCATAGACCTTCTATTATACTTTCTGGTATAATAGAAGGTCTATGGTATTGCTGTCTCATACTAAAACCTTGACGACCACGATACTAAATTTGATGTTGGATGTCGTTGAGCTAGCTGATCGTTTTGTAATGGGCATCTTCAATTCAATAATGAAGTCATTGAATGAAAAAAATCCCTCTTTATGATTGAGTAGGTTTTTGTTCAGACACATCAGTAATTATAGGACCTTATAAGTGTATAGCACAATTATTAAGGGGAAAACTGCCCTCAAATAACAGTTTTAAAATGCTATTGCCACTCAATCCATCTTAAAAAATTTAGTTTAATTTAATCCATCCATATTAATGAACAATAATTAATTATTTTTGAGTTTAGTAAGTTAGAAAATAATAATATCCATTTTCAAGCATTTTTACTCGAATTAAATAATTGTTATTGCCAATGTTATATACAAATGGGAATACTTTTGTTTAATATTATATCCATTATCGATTAGTTATGGTCATTATTATTAAGAAGGCAATTTAAATAAGCTTTTATTTGAAGAGAGGTAACTTGATGAAGCGGTGATTTTCTCGCTACATTAAGGGATAACTAGGGATTTTTGGCCTCTAGGGAGGGATAATTTGTACCTCTTAATGGAAACGCTGGTTATGTGTTTTATGAGTATGACAGTTTTTATTATTTGTATGACAGTATCTGAAAAAACAATCAACTACGACGCTGAATTCTAATTATGAATGTTTTGTGAAGTTTGTCCACATAAAACGCCACAATGAAAACGAAAACCATGATATTTTTGTCTATTATCTACAATTTAAGTTATACAATCAAGTATTCGTCGGGTTGAATTAACCTTTTCCAACCAAGCCTGTGGTCATCAGCCAAGTATAATTTGTTCAATCGGTGTGAAACTGCCCAGTATTTCCATCCAGTAAAAGGGAAAAGGAAATTACCCTTTTCCCTTTTACTGGATGGAAATACTAGGCAGTTTCACACTCCTATTAGTTCACTGACATTTTATGTGAAAGTTGGCTTTTGAGCGATAAATGTAAATGTTGGTTCATTTTTTCATATTATATTTCACTGGCATTTTATGTGAATGTTGGCTTTTGAGCGATAAATGTAAATGTTGGTTCATTTTTTCATATTATATTTCAAACTTTGGTGCCTACGTTTTTCTTGGTTGGCAAGCTGTGTAAGGTTCTTTTTTTTAATCATTAAAAGGTTGGCAAGCTGTGTAAGGTTCTTTTTTTTTAATCATTAAAAATACATATTCTTGTTTCTTAGATACTCTACTATTAAATTAAAAAATGTTAGCCAAAAAGTCTTTATTTTTAGCCTAATAAAAAATTCTTGGTAATTATGCACTTTCTTACCACTTCTGAAAATACGATTTCTTGTTGGAAAAAGCGGTGTAATATAAGTTTTATATTTCTTAAAACCCTCCAGGTGCTAACATCGCGTAGCGCAATGTCAGCGCTCGTCGTTGTAGTGCTGACATCGCGTAGCGCGATGTTAGTTACGCGATCTATTTAAAACGCACTAGTGGCTTTAAACGACTTAATATTACAAAGTATGTTATATAGTATTGAAGTAGAAGAAACGCGGAACATATTATACTCTATGGAATACGTGTGCATCAAAACAGCCGATATACAACAATTGTTTTGTTGTATATCGGCGTATGTTTTGTTTTCAACACATACAAATCAGATACTCAGTGTATTGCCGCTTGGTGTTTGTTTACATTGTAAGTTTGTTATTGTAATCTATTATTATTGTTTTATTTTGTGTTTTATTGTATTTTATATTATAAAATTAGTTAATTAAGTAGGTCTAGTGCAATAATAAATGTGTTAGACGAACTAAATGAACAATCAGACATTGAGAGTGAAGTTGACTTTGAGTAAATCATCTTGTCATTGCTCCAGAATGTAAATTTTTGTACATAAGATATATTTTTTTTAATTAATTATTTTAGTTTTTTATTGATTGTCATTGTTATATTTTGTGAGTTGAAAACATTTTGAGTTGTAAAAGTGACTACTACATGTGTAACTTGTCATGTATTAGTGATTTTTTACATAGGACAATTTTCCATTTTTTTACTCTAACTGAATGTGTGTAAGAAGATAACCTATAACATGTATATATTTTTGTGTTTATTATTAAGTTTTCTACAATATGTCTATCTTGGATTTTCATTTTATGTCTTTTGTGAACTGATACATGAACTCAAATTTAAAAAATTAAAAAAAATTCTTCTTTGTAAAGAATAACATCCAGCAATAGTTTACCATGAAAAGATAAGTCCTGTATAAGTATATTTTCTTATTCTATGGTTTTTTCTGAAAATAATGATATGTAATATGTACCATTTTCATTAGGTTTACAGTATTTAAAAAAATATTTTATATATAGTTGCAAACATGATGAAAAAAGCCTAGCACTCAAGAAAGTTCAACCCAGCACCTGGAGGGTTAATTGAGCTTGATTTCATCCACGGGAAACTCGTTTATTACCGAAAAACTAGTTTTTAAGGATAGTGAAAAATCCAACTTTTTAAAATATTGTTATTTTTCGAAATTTTTTTCATTTCACGTGTTTCAGAAAATATCAATTTACTTAGCAAATGTAGTTTATCTTAAAAACAGCTCAAACAAAATGTATGAAATGGGTACAAATTTTATATTTATTGACAGATTTTGTGTATAACAAAATTATTAAATGTCTCAAATATTCAACGTACATACAGACTATATTTCGATTCACTTCATACCATACATAATATTGAAAATCCAACATTTATTTTTTTAAATATGATGTTCGTTTTGTGGTATTAATGCAGTTTCTTGCCACCAAACAAAAATGAAAAAATTTTATTTGAAATGGGTCTAGCTAGAATTGGCTGCATTTACATGAAATATGCTTTTTATTCTGCGGAAATCCTGTATTTTACCGAAAAATTAAAAAAAATCCAATGCTACAAATTTTAGTCTTATCATATTTCCATTAATTTAAATGGTATTTTAATCCCACTTTTGTTGTTTTGTGTGTTTTTTGCGCTGAATACGAATTTGAAAACTATTTTAGTCTAATACAATTATTTTTCTAGATATGGAAAAACTACTGGCGATTACGCGATCATTAAATACAACAACTATTAATCACGAAAACCGAATTCACCTATATTGCCGCCGGAGTGACGGCCAGTTAGGCCAAACACTGGAATTTAAGACAGATTACGAATTTTTGTTTAGTAAATAGACAACTAGGATAAGTTTGGTTATGTTAGTAAAAAATGCATTTTTCGGGCTGAAAAAATAATTTTAGTGCAAAACCAATTATATATTTTTTTTCAGCATTAATAAACACGTGCAATGAAAAAAAATGTCGAAAAGTATGTATTTTTTTAAATAGTTGGTTTTACAATCAGATAAAAAACTAGTTTTTCAATTTTTCGGTAAAAAATTAGTTTTTCGCGGATGAAATCAAACTCCTCAAGAGATATAAACTCATATTTCAACCCCTTTTCAACATCAAATCGTATTTTCAGAGGTGGCAAGAAAGTGCACAATTACCTTAGTTTTTCCTTACTTGGTGGGAGTCTTTACTCTGCACATTTTCAAATATTTATAAAATTATATAAACCTATCTATGTTTGTTAGCCTATCAGTTTACTCATCTTAACTCTTTACAGGACGGCCTTTATTGGAACTATTATAGGTAACGCACCGTTGTTAATTTTCAACCACCTCAAAAATCTCTGTGCACATTAGTATAATTTCAAATTACAACAAAACTATTTTGTTATATGTTATGTAGAAGCATATCAAAGTGAAAAAAATCAATATAGTTGTACTAATTTTTTGTGTATGCCCTCTAGGGTATGGTTAAATTTTTAACCTCATGATCTTTAGCACAACACAACTTTTTAGTGTTCAGTGGTCAATTGTTTAACCACCCAAGAAAAAATAACCATTGTAGAATTAAAACTATGCTGTTTATTAACCCTTATCACGCCGTAAGCTCATATATGCGCATACTTTGACTGCTCTAAATGCCATAAGCGCATATACGCTTAATAATTACAAAAATAATATTTTCGTAATAATGTTTCTAATTTAATCCTTAAGTACGTTTGGGTTATGGGCGGTGACTCATGAGAGAGACATTTTGTGACTCATGACCTTTTGTTGGCCTGTCAATCACCACAAGACTGGTTTTTGTTTGGTAGGGTACATTTCCTGTTGGTTTTTTCACTATCAGATAAAAACTAATTTTTCGGTAAAAAGCGAGTTTTCCACGGATGAAATCAACCTCTTCAAGATATATAAACTCGTATTTCACCATTTTTTCAACAAGAAATCATATTTTCAGAGGTGGCAAGAAAGTGCACAATTACCCAGGTTTTTTTACAGAAACGGTGACAACTGTCTTTGGTGTTGGTCAATTCAATTGGTCATTGCCAGTTGAACAACATACCTGAATGCCCTCTATCTAGGTTTCGTCACTTAGGGTTAAGACCGTTAATTGCCAAAAATTTACCGATTTCAAAAAGGTTTAGATGTGTTATGATAGGTCTAGATTGATTATTGTTTCGTTAGGTCAGATTATGTAAGGTTTGTTTAGGTTATGTTATGCTCCATTTGGTTATATTATTGTGTGTGTATGGTTATTTTTAAGGTTTCAGACAAATGTCTAAAAGATGTAGCATCATATCATTTATTCCCTAGATTCTAAGTGTGGAGAAATCCATCGTCCCTGTTTGGGATGCCAAAGACTTCAACATACTTTGGAGGAAAGGAAATTCTGACACCCAAAATAGGTTTGCTCGTTTGCTGCATGAACCTTCAGTCAGCGGAAATCTTAAGTGGGGGTCAAAATCGTAATAGGTAAGAAAAAAGTAGGAGGAATCACACTCAAGGATACATAAACTAATCCCAACAAGATCGTTAAAAACAAATTAAAGTAAATGGCTCAGATGGTAAAAGCCTCTAAATCACAAGGAAATATCTCCCTTACGGTAGGGGAAGTGGGGATAGTTGAGCCACTTTTTAGTTTTTAATTTTTCTAACAGAATAGAATTGTTAAGAATAAGAATATATTTATTTTCTCGAAATATATACATAAAATACATATAATTATATTCAAACATAAAAAGGTTTCTTCTTAATTCTCTGTTAACAAAATAAAACTTATACTACTAGAACAAAACCTTTCATAAATTACATATTTCAAGAAAATACTAGGACCTCCTAAGGCAATGCCTGTTTTAGAGGTTCCTTCTTTTCAAATAAATCTTAATATGCGCATGAGCAAATAATATTAATTTAAAATAAAAAATCCCAATTCTTCAAAATATAAACACTAATATAAAAACATAAATAGCTTAAACCTTAACTCTAAATTTAATGTTATCCTAACCCTAACAGTATAGCTATATAATACAATAATAGGAAACAAAATAAAAACGAAACAATTTATGACTAACCAAATATCAGGCTTGGGACTAATGATTAAAAATAATTAACGATTAAGTTCAATCGTTAGTTTTTCTGTTAACTTTTCAACTTATTCGTTAGTTTTGGGGATGTTTAACTTTAACTAGTTAACAAATTCACTAACGATTAAACTAACTCAGTTAGTTTTACAAACGAAGTACGGTTTGTCCCGTGGAATGTAGACAATGGCGGAGAAAGCGTCCAAATCTTTGGTCAAAGACCGGGCGTTTTCCTCAATCCCAAGTATTCGCCGACAAACAAAGTCATGAGTCACATCCCATCCCTTTCCGCCATCTTCCTGCCCTGCCCATAATTAGTAGACACACCCAACGTGTCCCATTGTTGTTTGTCCAAGAATTTATTCAGTTAAAAATAATTGTTAACTTTCCCAAGTCTGCCAAATATGTATACTTTACTATGTTATCTGAAATAAATATATGATACAGTGAATAAGTATTTATAGGGTATTAAAATTTATACGATTATAAATGAATAATAAAAATATGTTTGAAAGTGTATTGCTTTAAACTTGAATATTTACAAGGTAATCTATACTTTCTTGCTTTAATAACCAATTTTTTACTTTGTTGGAAAATAATTTTATATTTTTCAAATTTTCCAGAACAATTGGTATTGAGTTAAACATTTTTGGTCCCAGAAATAGATAACTTTTTGTATAGAAAGTGAGATTTGGTTTGGGAACCATAAATACATCCTTTTTTCTTAGCTTAACTTTATGTATTTCGACAATTTCAGGCAAATTTCTCTTCATTACATAGTACATTTTTAAAACTTTATGAACAAACATATATTTTAATGGTAAAATCTGTTGTTTTAAAAATAAATGATATGATGCTTCCATTGTTGCTTTCTTACAAATTATTCGAATAAACTTTTTTCTTGTATAAATATGTGCCTAATATTTGATTCATAAGTCCCACCCCAACAAAAGAGCCCGTAATCTATTCTACTATGTACAAGGGAAAAATATATTACTCTCAATGTTTGTTCTCTACAGATATTTTTTAAGAAATAAAAATATCTTAACGTTTTATTAAGTTTATTTTTTAAATCTTGAACATGCATTTTCCAATTAAGCTCTTCATCAAGAAAAATTCCCAAATATTTAATATTGTCTGCCTGCCCAATAACAGCACACTCCGTACAGCATGTCTTACTACATAAGCATTTTGTACAATTGTATATAATTTCATTTGTAAAGAAGACTCTTTGTCATAAACTGAAATTGATAAATTTTGTTTTTTCCGGACTTAACAACATATGGTTGTCAGAGAACCACCACTGTAGTGCTTGAAAGTCGAAATTCATAGCTTCCTCAATGTCATTCCAATTATCTTTCACATAGCATAAAGCAGTGTCATCCGCAAAGGATGTTAGTTAACCATAAAATTTTGCATTACACAGATCATTTATGTAGATTAAAAATAATAATGCACCTAAAACTGACCCCTGTGGTATGCCATATTTTACTATACCCAAACAACTAAATGAATTTTTAATTTTGACACACTGCTTTCTATTTTCTAAATAACTTTTAAACCAATCAAAAACCACCCCTCTTATACCACATTTATATAGTTTTTTCAAAAGTATACCATGATCAACACAATCAAACGAACAATTGATCAAAAGAAGCTAGCTCTGCCATCATAAACTATGATACGTTCTCAAGTTAATTGTTAGTAAAAAAAAATTATTTAAAAATATTATCTATTGAAAATAAATAATTTTTAAAAATTCTACAAGATGGTTCAAAGATCCCCATAGTGGGGATACTTAATTAGGGGGGTGGTGATACTTGATCTAGGGGGAAAAATAAGAGTTTATATCCAATATGATTTCAAATGTTTATATTCCATTAAAAAATATATCTTTTAAGGGAATCAAACATTTTATTGAGTACATATACATTTATTCAAGTGTTGAACACATCATTGGTTAAATAGCCTACTTATATTTTAAGAAACAGAAAGTCCTTCAGAACCAGTTCTGAATGTGAAACTAGTCAAACGGTCATTTTTGCTGTTAAATACTGGGGGTCTAAGAACCATCTCGATTTCGTCTCCATCAATAAGCGAGTTGTCGTCTATTTGAGGTCAGACAAACTTGGAATCAACAGTTCTTCAAGCAAACTTAACAGTCAGTTTGTCTTCTCCGAAACTATTAACTTGTCCAACAGATAATTTAACAGTTTTTTTCAATTCAAATCTTACTAATAACCAGTCTTCGGTGGTTGGTTTCCCGTTGACAATCTCTTCATTGTTGTCACTTTGGCCTTTATCATTCAGAGTCATGGTTGAGCTCATGCTTTTGGTGGAGTAACTGTCAGCATCTGAAAAATTAGACTCTTCTTCAATCAATTTATTAATCTTTTTCCGTGCTTGTGTTGGAAATATATATTTTTACTTTCTTCTGCTTTAGGAGGTTGTTCAATGTTTTTCCTTTTTGATTCTCTTTTTATCTTTCCAGAAGAAACTTTTCGAGTTGCAGTTTTTCAGGAGTTGAAGTTAAGATTGTGGATTTCCCCTTGTTTCTACCTCCTTTTTTTACGCATGGCAAAGCTTTTGGGTACGGTCTTACAATCTCTGGAGAAATAATGCCTCCTCTTGTTGAAGGCCTCGGACAGCTAATCAATGCAGGACCCAAAGGAGCAATAGGTTGATGACCTTCACTGATACTAGGGTATATGAAAAATGGCGGAACAGTATTGGCTATTGCATTAATTGTGCAACAGACAGTGATTAAAACACCTCGTTCAGCAGAGGTTGCAAGGCTAACTTGTTTTCCTCCCTGCTTAGCAACAATCTTTCCAGGTTTTTGCACGGTGGTCACACCAGTTTCGTCAATGTTCCAGATTGAATCAGGACCAAACTTGTGATTGTCCATCACTTCTTTTAAATTTGCAAAAAACAAATTTACATTAGTGAGGTTGAAACTTGTGTCTCTTGAAGTTCGTGGCTTCAGGTTCTCTAAGAGACAAGGTTGGGTGTCTGCATAAAACCCCGAAACTAATCAATCCCTGCTGCACGGTTTGAATCCTATGTCGGAGGTACATTTTTATTGTTTGCTACTGCAACTGATAGACCAATTTACAAACTTCTTTTCTAGACAGCCTGTAGTTTAATTTGGATGCTTTTATAATGTAATCCTTAAACATTTCTTCTTCTTCTCTGTCAAAAATCTGCCTAACTTTAAAGTTAGGTTGCAGATTGCTTGCATCGTCAGGGTTCAACCTAAATTTACCAACATACCTGGTCAAAGTCATTCTATCAATATATTTTTTAGCAGAAGCTCTGATGGAAGATACTCCTTGAACAACCTCAGGGTGTCCAGCAACAGGGAAAATAGGGAAAACCTGGAAAAGTCAGGGAATTTTAAATGACCTGGAAAAGTCAGGGAAAAATCAGGGAATTCGAAACAAAACCTGGAAAATCCTAACAAGAACACAATTCTGTTGTGATTTGTAATAGTCACTATATACTTAGGTGCGCTACAAAAAATCCTTTACTTTGTTCAGTACTAAATGTTAATTTTACATGCCATTTAATATTCTAAATTATGAAAAAGCTTAATTTCTTTGCTTATGCTTGTTCGACCTCATAACACTAGCTTAATATCGCTAAAAGTTTAAAACTTACTGAAATTATTTTTTGATTAGTACCTGTTAAATAAGCCATAGACCTAAAATTTATGCTGGTTTTGGGGAAATTATAATTTAGCACCGTTTTTCAAAGTATTGAAAATTGTCATGATTTAACAATAGAATAAAAGGTATTTTTGTTTTTTACTGAAGGCTAATTATAATTTTTTTTAATTCTACCTCTACTTTTATAAAGTAGTTTAAAAAGAATAATTATTGTAGGTAATAGTTTTGAATTTAATTATTACGGTTATCAATAATAATATATTTGTGAAATATTGATATTTCGGTTATTAATAATTGTAATTGACTGTAAATAAATAACATAGGCCTAATGTATGTACATGGTAGTACATAATATTACTATTAAGGTAAATAGACATATATGTAACTATATCGATTTGAGGTCAGGGAAATTTTGTATGAAATCACGGATCAGTCAGGGAAAAGTCAGGGAATTCGTTTAAGGAGGTTTACTGGACACCCTGAACCTCCTTGCAAGCAGCTTCCATAATGTTAAGAGGTACAGATTTTCGCTCTTTTGCACCATCTATTCGCTTGTAGAACTGCAGTATTCTGTGAAACAAAAAATCTATGTAATGTTTGATGTTGAAAGAGGAATAAATAGATAGACAGGCCTAAAGCATAGGCTATGCATTTTAGATTCAATATTAGGCTTATATAAGATATTTCAACTCCATTTTGATGATTATCACAAATAATATAATAAAGTTGTATTCTTAAAAAAGAAATAAATAAAAACATAAATAGCCTTAGTTACTATGCAGTGTAGGTTCTATATTAGGCCTACATCAGATATTTGAACACAATATTTATGATTATTTTAAATCATACAGTAAAGTTATTCTAACATTTTAAATTATAACTAGTTTTGGTAACGAGGAGATGGTTGAGCTATGGCTTTTGTCATAAGTATCCCCATCATCCCATATTTGTTTAGATGGATATTTTTAGGTTATGCATGCACATTTTAAAACTAAATAGAACAAAAATTATTCTCATTTTGTATAGATTCAAGTAACTAAGTTTATTTTTGTTGAAAATAAAAGGATAATAAATAAAACATTGAAAACCACTTACCTAATTTTTCACTTCAGAGATGTAAAAACAATAAACATACTGCATAACTACAGACTTGCTCCAAGACAGCTAAGGCTTTTTCTAATTCAAGATGGTGGCCAATGCTAAACAGTGATACCACCTCTAGGAGGTAAAATCGACCTACTAATAATATAAATTGAGTGGCTTAAGTATCCCCATTCTCACCTATAGCCTTACTCATCATAGGCAGGAACAGAGGACATTCCGGAGGGAAATGGTTTAAAACTGGGAAAATGTTAATAGTTTCTAATATTGTTGTGGGCAAACAACTCAAGGATAGTAGGTGTATGTAGGTTTTAACAAACATTTTAATATCAAAATTTAATTTCAGGAGTTAATACATACTTATAATTCGGTTAATAGTGTTGTGGGATTAGTAATCAGCAAATGCAGCTATTAACATTCATTCTCATATGAAGAGGATTACACGAGTAATTATATGGTTGTGGGTGAACCACACAAGGATCGGTAGTCAATATATGCAGATACAGTATTAAAACAAACTGCAATAGTACATGTGCCGGAAAAATTGTTGTAAGCTGGGTTAGCTACTATGGATGTAAATTGAAAGGTATATGGTCATGCTCTTTAATACAAGCTTAACATAAATTACTAAGAGATATTGTAATGAACCAAAAGCAATACCACAAGCATGAATAATAATTATTTACAGGATCTATAATACAGCATATAGTGCGAAGCAAAGGAGCAATTTGACAAATAAAAATTAGTTGCTAATTAATACATGCAGAGCTCACAAGTTATCCAAATTGTGTATGAAGTCGTCTTCACAATACTCAAAACTTATCATAATTTAGAACTTCTCATGCTCAATCCAATCCTTGAACAAGATTGATTTGGAGTCATTGGTAAGTTTTTCTTTTTGGGTGGTGCCGATTGCACAGGCTCGGCCCGCTCCTCTCTGGGGGTGTTCCAAAGGAATTTGTCATGTTGGTGCGGATGGTACGCCTCAGAGGTGCATAGTACAAGTGTGTGTCGTAAGAGCAATGGCAGTGAAAAATCACTGTGTGACAATTTAGACGTTACAATTGGCAGTAAAAAGTCACTGCATGCCATCATTAGGGTTAATATTTGATCGCTGTTACAATATATTCAGACCGTAACTAATGTAAATTTACTTCAGAACTAAATCTGGATTCTTTACTAGGAAGGGCCAGCAGGATGCTGTAATGTGGATTTCCTTTAGGAAATGAAACATTTTTATTTATTCACTTTTATTAGACACCTCTTTGATTGTTACATTTTTTCACCAGTTGGTAAAATAAGGTCTATATTTTCAGGAAACACTGGTACAACAGGACACTCTCCTCTCTCTTGGCCTATCGCCAGAGTAACTGATGACACTACTGGACAAGACGATGTGGTTCGAGTGGTACGACTCATTCTCGACCAACAGTGAACAGTGAAGGTCTTCCCTCTACCATGCTGTGAAGATTAGCTACCTCAAGCTTAGATTGCACATTTGTAAATATTTATCTTTTTTTTAGTTTGTTTCTCTTATTGAATTCTAGGTGGATTCAAGGCCCCCGATGTTAAATATTCCCATTAAGGATTTTTAGAAGCAGTTAAAAATCAACATGGTACAAAAGTTGTAATTGGTGACAATTTATCAAGTCACCTCAACCTCAATGTTATCGAGACATGTGAAAAACATAACATCAAGTTTATTTGTTTGCCCCCCAATTCGACATGCTTAACTCAACCACTTGACATTACGTTTTTTCTAGACCAATGAAGGTTGCCTGGCAAAACATATGTCATATATTTTTTTAGTGATTCTGTATGGTTCAAATACAAGGTGAAATGGTAGCATGTATTTGCTGGACATTTCAACTTTACTGAGGTATGACTTGATTAATATTAATGGCATGTGAGACAATTAGCGAGTTGTGAGCCGAATTTTTATTCATTCATGAGCACCAGACTTCACACTGTCTGCAATTGGCGAACTTCTCTTTCAGTAGACTTCTTTTGTTTATTAATGGTTACTGATAATTATTGCCAATTCCATTTTCATAGCTAACTAGGTTGGATAATCATATACTAAAATGTTGTAGTTCATAGGCCGGTGGTGTACTCATTAAAAACTAAAACTTCCGATAACGACCATGTTAAGGTGTTATTTACAATATTTATATTACCAAACTTTTCGCCCATGCTATGATGTGGAATCCTCAGTGGTATCTCTGAGACTTTCAGGTATATACTAAAACAGTCCAACTAATTTCCCTTCACTGAAAAATCTACTGTCCCAGGGTAGAATTCTCTCTCGTATTCTACAACTACGTAATCATTCATTTAGTTAAGGTTTACTTGCATTTTCTTCATCTTTGGTTTTTTAGTGTCTTACCTGTTGCTGTCTTCTCAGATGTTTTTTTATTTTTTATTTAGTCTTGTTTTTGTGTTTGCTCCACTTCTTCCTGTCTATCATTGCTTTCTTCTCTCTCCTCCAGTAAATCACAAAGTCTTCATACTCAAACTCACTATATATTGAATAGTAGTGACTTCTCTTCATTTGAACTACTTGCAGACTCATCTAGCTTTTTCTTTCTTGGTTTCTTTTTTTTTTTTTTTTTTTTTTTTGTTTCTGGT
The DNA here is from genome assembly GCA_035578905.1 of Stictocephala bisonia. Classification (NCBI taxonomy): domain Eukaryota; kingdom Metazoa; phylum Arthropoda; class Insecta; order Hemiptera; family Membracidae; genus Stictocephala; species Stictocephala bisonia. The sequence continues at coordinate 65,258 of JAQJVL010002270.1, forward strand.
TACTGGTACTGGTCCTGTCCTTAGAAGTACTTGGTACTAAAAGGCTGTCCTTCGAAGTACTTTGTACTGCTAATGGTTCATCAAGAAAATCTTCAGCACCTTTTTTGACCTTTTTTTCTTGACTTGACTTTGACTTCCCGGGCGTGTGTGTGAGTAAGGAAAAGTTATTTTAAAAGCGTTTTACTTCAACGCCTTTTCGATCTAAGCAGTTTTTTACAACAACTCAAGAGTCTATTGAATCTAATAGAAATCCATATTCGGAACACTGTATGTATATCTATATTAACTATGTAGTCACTAAATTCTTTTCTTCCCCTGAAGTTAGTACATGTTGACCATCATCACTTTTGGTATTTACCGACTTCAACTTTCTTCTTAAAATACTTAGTGAAATATTGAACCTTTTAGAAGCTTCCCTGTAACTTGTTTCTTTTTTCTAATATCATGACAATTTTTTTCAGGCGTATAGTTAGCGTAGTGACAGGCACCGGGGGTTCTTTTGTATGTTTGTAGCATTTTTCACTGACTGTGCTGATGTCAAACCTAAAAAAATTTATATATAACCTAAGTTATGACCAACATGAACAAAATTAAAGCAAGAATGTTACAAACATTGTGTAACAAAACACGCACAAGAAAGCCAAAACAGGGGGATTAATGTGTGTTCAAGTCACTCCAAAAATATGAAAATATAAAGTCTTAATTTAAACAATTTGTTGTAGTCTTATCTGCAGTGATATAGGAGTGGAATTTGAAAATTTTTTATCAGTAATAACAAAATATGTTACTGATATGATAAAATACATTTTATTTACATTTTATATACAATATTATAAAATTATTATTTTAGATCATAAATAAAAGTGTTTTTATATCTCCTTATTCCCTCCATTTTCATCTCATGGGCCCTAGTTGGCACCCTAAATTCTCCCATCCTTTTCACATGATTGAACCCTCTTAGTTGATCCCTCTCAATTCTATCCAATGATGTCACCTTCTCAGCTCAACTTTCTAATTACTTCTTTGCTTATTCTATATCTTCTGATCACTTACTCTACTTAAAACTCTCATTTCTCAAACATCTATCCTGCTTTGTCCCATTACCAATGCCTGTTAATACAGCAATGTAAGTTCATAAATATACATTGTCTCTGTCCATACTATTAATATGGTATAGTGAGGGTGTTACTGAAAATACAAAACTTAAGTATTATGTTACTATACATCATAGAAATATTAGGCCTACACATTAAGAAAGTTTAATTTTAGAACCTGTGAGTAAACCAATGAAGTGAAAGCATTAAAACTCCTGACTTACTAAGGGGGAATTAAAGCAAGAATGTTACAAACATTGTGTAACAAAACACGCACAAGAAAGCCAAAACAGGGGGATTAATGTGTGTTCAAGTCACTCCAAAAATATGAAAATATAATCAGATTGTTTTATGAACCGGTAGAACAAATATTTGAGACCCTAGCCTTAAAAATTAAACTAAAAAAGCAACAAATTATCCTAAATTAAACTAAAAAAGCAACAAATTATCCTAATAGGCACATACAGATCTTCTGATGCTAGAACTGAAAATAACTTTCTAACAAAACTGGGCCACATCCTACAAAAACTCTCTTCAAAAAATAGCAAAATCATTATTTTAGGAGATGCTAACTTCAATATACTTAAACCTGAAGAGCAGGGTATAAAAGACCTGAAAAACCTCCTAACAGAATATGGATGCTACATATATGACATCCCGGTTACAAGAAAAACACCAACATCCATCTCAAGTATTGACGGATGTTATACAAATATACCCCCCGCAGAAATTGAAACAACAGCATACCCTAACGCCATCTCTGACTATTACTCTTTAACCTGTAAAATTAAATATAGAATTATGCACACACAAGCCACACATAAAAGTGCTAGAAACTTCTCTAAAAATAATTTAAATGAACTCAAAAGGCAACTAAGCAATACAGACTGGGCCACAGTATATAATCCAGAGACAGTAGAAGATAAGTACAACAACTTTCTAAAGTTAATGGGGCACAACATTGACCAAATAATGCCAAAAGATTTTAAAAAGATATCTACCAGAAAAAATAACTTCTTTTGGGACGAAGCTACCGTAACTTTAAGAAAGCAAATGCAGGAGGGTCAAGAAAAATACAACCTTACAGCCACTGAGGATGATAAAAACAGATATTTGGATTTGAAGAAAAAATATGACCTAGATGTAAAAAATAAAAAAAAAACAGACATACGACTGACAAAATTTTACAAGCAGATAACAAAAACAGGGAATTGTGGAAAATAGTCAACGAAGAAAAAAAAAGTAACAATAGGAAACATGAAAGAATCAGTCTGCTAAGCAACAACAAAATCATCATCGACTCATATCACATTAGTAATATATTTAATAAGCACTTCACAATATCAACAGAATGTGAGGAGCGAAGCACCATCTTAAACGATACAGGAAGACCAACTAGCCTACCAACTCTCATATATTTTAACACCATCACAGCAAAGGAAATGGACAGGTTACTTCACAAACTCAGCTCCAAAAACTCATCAGGATTCGATGACATCACAGGAAAAATCATCAAACACTGTAAAGAAGAAATTTTAAAACCCGTCCTCCATATAATAAACTCCTCAATCCTACAAACATCAGTACCGCAAAACCTAAAAATTTCAAAAATTTACCCCAAGTATAAGAAAGATGATAAAGAAAACCCTAGCAACTATAGACCAGTAGCAAACCTCCCCACAATATCTAAACTGCTCGAACGTGCTATATATAATCAAATAATAACACACCTTGAATCTAACAACCTAATCACTATCTCCCAGCATGGATTCAGAAAAAATTTAAGCACAAACACTGCAATAGCAAAACTATGTGAAGAAATAGTCAAAATTTGGGAAGAGAAAAAAACAGCATCAGGCCTTTTTCTGGACTTGCAGAAAGCGTTTGATACAATCGATTGGAACATTCTCATCTCTAAAATGAAAAAATTTGGAATTTGCGACAAAGCACTGGCATGGATACAAAACTACTTAACTGAAAGAAGGCAATATGTCAAAATAGACCACCAACATGAAAACAAAATCTGCGCTATCAGATCATCACTCAAAACAACCACGAGAGGAATACCGCAAGGATCTATTCTGGGGCCATTATGCTTCTTAATATACATAAACAACCTTCCTGAACAGCTAGATAGAGAACAAAAATTTATACTATTTGCAGATGACACCACCATCGTCATACCAACAGAACGAAACATAAATGTTTCATATGTTTACAACATAGTAAATTCAACATTGACTAGAGCCACAACAGTCTGCAACTCACTCAGCCTAACCATAAACAAATCAAAATCAATTCACATAAATTTCACGCCAAACAATAGGAACCGAAATGAAGATAACAGGTCAGGAATCACAGTACCAACAGTAAATTCTACAAAATTTCTGGGAGTAATAATAGATAAAAACCTCAACTGGCAAGACCATATTGATAACCTATGTAAAAAACTATCCTCAGCACTATTTGTTATCCGAAGAATCAGAAATATCACCAACGAAGAAACGGCCCTAGTGGCTTACCATGCGCTTTTTGCATCACACTTACGTTATGGCATTATGGCATGGGGATCAGCTTCACAAAACAATATGGACAGGGTTTTTAAAATACAGAAAAAAGCAATCAGAACAATCTTCAGAAAGAATCAACTGGAACACTGTAAGCCGCTCTTCGCGGAAAATAAATCCCCACCGTAACTACACTCTATATCAGTGGTCGGCAACTGGCGGACCGCGGTCCATGTCCGGACCGCGGAAGGTCAAAGACTGGACCGCTAAAAATATTTTAATATCTCAATCACATAAATTATAAATATAATTTTAAAAAGCCTTTTCCTAAGTTTGATTGTCACCGTCGAGTTGGCAACACCACCCCAGCTTAGCTTGCCCAGCCTCATTAGTACTGTACATCAAATTATTTAGTAATTATTGTCGCTGCTCCTGATTTTTATTTTTTATCGATATGGATCATAAAAAGCGTAAAGTTGATAGTGAAAATATAAATGTTTTGACTGAATGACCTAAACAGTATTGTTTTACGCTTCTTGTTATACCTAGCGCTGTTCCAGTTTGCCTAATATGCAATAAAACTGTCGCTCTTATTAAAAGTACGAATTTAAAAAGGCGTGAAACGACCCATTTTTCAATTTCATCCAAATTTTCGTCTGGGAAGTGAAGCTTGCCAAGAAAGTTTCAAGTAATATCTAGCTTTTTACAAAAAAAGCACATCTTATGCTACTTAATGTTATAAGATGAAACAAACACTCCAGTAAATAATTTTTAAATTTCGTTAGGCCTTTTTCAGACACACAGACTTTGTTACTTTTGTATGTCTGAAGATGGTAACTTTGTTACCGAAAGGCTTAACAAAATTAAACAACTACTTACTGGAGTGTTTGTTACATCTTATAACATTAAATTATATATCCAGCAAGAAACGAGCTTGAAGAATGTTACATCCATACTAGTTCGATGTATAAGCGAGCTAGGAAAATCTGCAGACGCAGCTTTTCATGTATGTTGGACGCTCAGTAAACACCAGAAGCCATTTTCTGACTCTTAGATAGTAAAAGAATATATGATAGGAGTGGTCGCAGCACTTTTTAAAGATAAAAAGGACGTTTTGGCGCATTTCAAGGTATTCCATCGTCGGCTAAAAGCAATACAAGAAGAACCGAAATATTGGCTGGAGACAATAAAAGGAGTATGCTAGAACTTCTACAACAGGCGCCTTGCTACGCCTAGCACTTGATGAATCATGTTATATTGTTGACGACGAACAAATGTCTATTTTGTTGAGGTTTTATGATATTGAAAATAAAATATTAATGGAAGAATTGGTCGCAGTCAGGCCAGACTCTAAGAGAAAATTTATTCCAGACTGACTGTTGATGACTTCATGACAAATCAAACATTAGTTACGATAAAATGGTGTCTCTGCCAACTGATGGGGCTCCAGCTATGGTCGGCAAAGAAAGGAAGCTTACAAAGCGAATCAAAGAAAAGAATTCGTAACTACTATCTTAGCAATGCGTAACTAACCAAGTAGCTCTATGTGGGAAACTTAGTGACACTCTGAAAGAGGTAAATCTAGTAGAGCTGCTTATTTAGGTTATGTTAGGTTTTTAGTTCATTTTTACAATCATATATTATAATGTTTTGAATATTTTTATTTGTTGTTATTTAATTTGTTACTCTTCTATGAACATTATTATTATTTATCTATGATAGTCAAAACCCAAACTTATATATTCAATAATAAATATTATTGATTTGGGCGATAATTTGATTTGACTAATTTGATGGAGGCGTATAACGAAGTTTTGTCTAGTTTTTCCTGGACCTCCCCAAACTTATTTTTAAATATGTCTGGACCCCACCCAAATATAGTTGCCGACCCCTGCTCTATATCATTGAATCCATAATCCTGGCAAAAAAACCAACCCCGACCTTAGACTTAACCAACACACTCATAATACACGCCACAAAAACAATATCAACCTTCCACAACATAGGCTACATAAATTCAGTAATTCACCTCAATACTCAGGCTCACAGTTCTTCAATTTATTACCAAAAAATTTAAAAACAATCACTAACAGCAATACTTTTTACAACAAATTAAAACAATATTTACTTGAAAAACCATACTACAGCACATTAGAATACATAGAAGAACACTCTTTCCAACACTTAAAATAACAACACAAACACAAGAGCTCACTTCGCGAAGACCCCCCATCGAAGGGAAGAAGATTGACGACTCCCCAATCAACCGATTGTGGTGAAGACACGGGATGTAAGATGAGCAATAGTATATTAGTTGTTAGGTTTTATATTCACAGTAGTAGAATTTTGAAAATTTTTTCAAGTGATTATTGGAGAATCTACATTGTAATGTAAGTTTTATATTAGGTACTAAGTTCTTATTTTCATGGTACTTTAGTACTGTCAGTTAAGAACATTTTTAAATATACTTTCTTTTATTTTAATTTTAAGTATTATATGTAAAAAATGTTATTTTAGTCGAAATGGCTTCGGTTCAGAGTTCAAGGTCCAGTAAGTACGCTCGATGTGGTATATCTGAGGATGATTCTGTTCAACATGTGGAGTCTGCGGGTGAGCTACTTATAAAACAGCTTGTGCAAAAACAAACCAACACTCAGATAACTTTAGATCAGTAAGTATATGCAGCTGCATTACAGTATCTAAAATTCTATATATCACAGAATTAAGTTTATTAAGAATTTTTATAGAAAAATTGTATTTTATAAAATGTGTAGGCTAATCATCTCTATACAATATATAGTTGTATATTTTATTAACCCTCTCCCGTTTAAATTCCCGCCACGCGACCATGACGCTGCTGGGCAGTATTATTTCTGGCCGCCTAACCGCTTGGATCACGTTTCCATAATCGTGTTTTTTAAAACGTAGTTTTGAGCATAAATAGTACATATTATATATCATTTTAAAGCTTATTTAACGTTATAAATTAATATCTAAATACACAACATAGTTAAATTTAATTATTATACATAGGCCTAATTTTTAGTTTTATTATATTTTTTAGACAATATTGTCAGTCATCTGCCGAATGAGCATCATCACTTCCGTAGTTTTGAAGGTTAGGCTGTTCAGTATCTTCGTTATCGGGGATATCATTTAGTTCAGAAATATCGTCGTCACTAGACATCTCACTCTCCTTTTCCGACTCATTTTCAAATATGCGGTCAGTTTCACTATTACGCAAAAACTGATCTTGATTCATTATAAATCACTAAGAATCAATCACAAATAATCACTGTATTTTGGCGGTAAACAAACACGCTAATACTGTACATACGTACAATAATATTATTTAGTTTCTTATTTAGTCAGCTGGCGTTGATGTATAGTTCCATTCCAGTGTGCCCGTAAGGTAGCAGCACTAAAGAGAGGGAAATATATTTTACTGCATTTAGCTGCAGATTCATAAAAATAATGTTTCTCAGAGAGCAGCACATTATTGTTTAGGTAGAATAGAAAATCAATTCTACATATAGACAGTACCGCAAAAGTTTCTTTGAGGCGATAACAGATCGCGCAAGCATCTGTAATTCGAGTGAAGGCGTTCGGAGGCGGTCCGTCAGTAGCACCACGCTCATCGAGGAGGCGCTTCGAGGCGGATTGACGGGAGAGGGTTAATCTTAGAGTTAACTATTAGCTGGCAGCATCATAGTTTTGATTGATGTGTGGCAATCTCATAACATCTTGAGGTGAGTTCATCCTGATTTAACGGACAATCGGCTTTAACAAACTAGAACCTGTCCCATATAGTCTGTTAAATTGAGGGTTTACTGTAATATCTCTTCTGAAATTTCCAACTATAAATTCCAGGTAGCTTCAATACATAATTTAAAACTACAATACAACTCTTGACTTAGTTTTATATGTAAATTGTAAAGACAACTTTAAGGATTACTTAGTAATCTCAGACATCAATCCAGGTTAACATTCAGGTTGGTCACACGAGTATTGATAACGAATTGTGGTGTTATAAAAGCACTAAAAGGTTCATACTATCAGATGTCAAAACATAATTTTGGCTAAGTAGACATATAATAACAAACTTCCTCAGTAGAATAACTGAATGTATGTTGTCTATTTTCTACTTATTGAACTGTTGTGCATTTCTATCATGAGAGAAGGAGATTCAGATAAGTATTTAGAAATAAAGCAATTTTGTTTAGATATGATAGCTTTAACAGATCCTGTATTGTTCACTGGACTCAAATACTGCACCAAAAGTTTCCATTTGCTGTTTTTAAACAATTTGTGATTAAGTATTCCTGGATGCTTAACAGCAATTTACTCCCTAAACTTCTGATTGGTAAATGTCTAGCTATGGTATGCTGTGCATAGTTTAACATGGCGCAGATCAACTAAATAACAGTGTCAGTACTTCACTCGCCAGTTCACATGGGCTACAAGCCTGTGTGTGTACTTTATTCAATGAGTGAAGTACCAACCGTTGGCTCAGTGGGGATTCGAACCTTGGACCTTGCCCTCCGCAGTCCGAAGCCTTAGCCACTGAGCCACAACGCTGGTAACATTAAGTTATTGTATCTTGTAAGTACTGTAATCTCCATATTTTAATATCTGTAATATTTTAATACCGCCATACTTTAAAACCTGTAACTCCATACCGAAACAGTTGGACATAACATTGCAACAGTTTTGTTAAATTTTTAACTATTCATAAAGAATATGCAGTACAATTTTTGTATGAAAATATTCTTTTTTCATATTTACAACACGTTTCTTATAATTCGTCATTAATATTTTGACATTTCTTTAGTCTACAAAATTATGTTTATGTAGTACATTAAAGTATAGAGGTTTTACTGTACTTTAAAATCATTACAATGTTATGTGGAGAAATTGACAACCATAATTTAATTTATTCTATAAATTAAATTTAGACTTTTTCAGGCAACTAAAAGAAGAAAAGAAGTTTGAAAGAGGTGTTGGGTATGTATCATTAAATGAATTAGGAGCAGGATCAACTACCCTACAACAATTTGAAGACAGGAAGCAGCAAGCAGAGAGAGTGGAAGAATTATTGATAAGAGGGCTGAACAAACAAGAAGCTCTATCTGTGATAACAAATACGAAAAAGAGCAAGGCAACGCCTGAATCTCAAGCAATTTTACATCAGTACGTAATACAACAACCTCTGCAACAGTCTGACGCTGCAATAAATGAACCGTAAGAACATCCAGCTTGTTCTAACCACTAGTTCTTAAAACTGAGGGTAGTAATTAACCATGATTATACTTGTCCTATCACAAGGCATGCTGACAGAATTAGACTGCCAAGATCGAACACCTCTTTATTTCAGAAGAGTTTTGTATTCCTAGGGTCAAAATTTAACAATGTAACTGACAAAAACAATTTAAATTTCAAATCTGATTATTCCCTAAAAAAGTTGTTAAAGCAGTATCTCACTGGACTTAACTATGTTGATTTGGATGGGTTATTTGAGGTGTTACATTAAGGTGGTGCAATTGGTTTTCGCTGTGTTAATTATTTCTGATTTTATAATCAAAATTTTTCAATGTACATATTTACAATGTACAAGATAGGAAAAATATTTAAAAAATTTTGTTGGCTAATACATTATAACTTTTGGGCTTATGAAGTGGTAAATTTAGCTGGTTTTAAATAAAGCTTAAGACAAAACCGTTCAAAGTACACATTCAATTTTTTGGAACTACTTGTTTTACACATAACTGAGGGGATTAACACGTTTTTCATTAAAAAACAATCTTAATCAAGATTCTTTACAATAAGAACTATATTTTAAAAAAACAATTAGTTTATTAAGTCGTAAAATATGTATTGTAAGAGAAACTTCGACTTTTGGAGCAACACGTCAGACTCCCGCAGATCGGCTCATCAAGGCTAGAGGACAGCTGTGCTCACCTGTCCCCAACACGCCACCAACTCACTGACAGACCCCTCCTCTTCTTCTGGCCACCTGCATTTTCGTCCCGCCCATGGCCTACTTTACTTAGAGATCTTAATCTACAGTTGTTACTCTACTTCGTGTTACGAAAATTTGCCTTATTCACATAGAATGAAAATAATATGTATAATTCATATATAGATCATGCAATAGAATAATAAAATATGTTTACATAGTGAAGATCTGAAGCTGAGAGTTTTAAACTAACCAACCTCAGCTAGTTGCGAACTCTCCCGAATTAATAACTATTCTAACTGGTCTATATTTTTAAATTTTACATTTTTCAAAGATTATATTTGGATTTACTGTGAATAGTAGATAAATAAAAGCAACAACAGGTACAAATTAGTTTACCTTATTTTAGTTCATTTCTATTTTAATTTTAAACTTCACTTCCCAGTTCACATGGGCCTGAAAGCCTGTGCGTGAATTTTATTCAACAAGTGAAGTACCAACTGTTGGCTCAGTGGGGATTCGAACCTTGGAACTTGCTCTCCGCATTCCGAATCCTTAGCCACTGAGCCACCATGCCGACAATTCATATTTATTATATATTATTTATTTATTGGCAATATTACCGTTAGAGTAGTCAATTAACCATTATTAACAACTATGAAATGAAATTAAATGAAAAATCTATTTATTTCCTCCTTATAACATTTAAACAGAAATATATACAAAAATACATGAAATTGGTTCCCCACATGGGCGGCTGCCTGTGTGTGGGGAACGAGTCCAGAACAGTCGGAATGTTGTCGGCCACTACTACTAAATAGCATAAAGAACAATATAACTTAAAACTAGTTTGATATAAAGGAATATCATATATATGCATGCGCAATAAGAAGGGACAAATAATCAATTAATATTTATTGTATCAGGAGCTATTATTAGTAGAGACTTCACACCCACTCACCTACCATACAAACACACATTCACAGTCACATTTGCACTTACTCACATCACTCCCCTATCACACACACAGACGCACCCTAACAAAAGCATACACTTACACACACACATCCACACAAGCACAACGCAGACATGCATAAAAAAAAACACGCGCGCGCTTCATCATTCTGAATGTGGTCTATTGTGCGATACTTATGTGTAGGAAGAACGAAAGTAACTTTTAATTTCCGCTCTACCAATTTCAACAATCCACTGGTTGACAGATTTTTTATAAACATTTATGCTACATGGTAGAGGATTCTTAATATGGCGAGGAGCTTTAGAATAAACGATATTTGCAATATAATGAGATGATGTCGTCGTTATTGTTTTAACCAATCGAGGCGCATTAATTCCGAGATTTGTAGAAGTACGGGTTAAATATGAGTGTTGAATCTGATTGAACATGTTGTTTTTATTTTTGAAAATGTACATCAATAAACTTCTAATATACAGTTGAGATAAATTTAGAACTTTGAACTCATCAAAAAGTAAGTCCGTTGGGAAACGTCGATTTTTTTGTAATGCTGATTTAATTATTGTCTTCTGAGTTATTTCAAGAGGTGAAAGAATAGTTTGGAAGCATCCACCCCAAGCTATAATTCCGTATTGAAGCTGAGATTGTATATAGGGATAATATACAGTTTTTAGTAAATCCGGTTCAAGTACTCTATTAAGATAGGAAAAGATAAATATGAATTTCCGAAATTTATTCCTCAGATAGTTTATATGACTCGACCACCTCATGCGGCTATCGAAAACAATGCCCAAATATTTGTATTCATTAACAAGCTCCACGCATTCACACGTCACACAATCACGCTGACCTCCACATGTATGCAGGCGCAGATTGTAATCTACAGGATCGCAGTCGGCTCTTAAGGAAATAGGTAAACATTTTGTTTTGGAAATATTAACAGTGAGCCGACATTGATCAAACCAACGCTTGACAGTGAGCAGACCGCGCTCCGCCAATCCAAAAGCCTCCCTCCAACTGTCGCCTTCAAACAAAATGGCAGTATCGTCGACATAGAGAAATATTTGGCCCCCAGCTAAATTTATTTTACCTAGATTATTTACAAATACTAAGAACAAGAGAGGACCTAACGAACTTCCTTGCAAAACACCGTACTCTATTTTTTTATTTGAACTAAATTGGTCATAAATTGACACTGTCTGATACCGATCACTGAGATAGCTTCGAAACCAATGTAATGCCGTGCCCCTTACTCCTATGCATTCAAGCTTTTCGATCAACAAACCCCTGTCCACACTATCAAATGCTTTGGCAAGGTCTATGAAGACAACTAACGATTTTTTGTTTCGCTCAATAGCGTTATGTATATTTTTTGTAACCAAAAACAAGGCGTCATTTAAATTATGGTCATTCCGGAAGCCGAATTGATTTTGAAACAAAATTTTGTGATCGGTTAAAAATTTTTCTAATTGGCATCTTACACTTCTTTCGATTAGTTTAGACAATACACTAGTTAAAGTAATTGGTCTGAAACTGACACATTGGTCCTTTGGGCCACCTTTATATATTGGAATCACTTTGCCAAGTTTAAAAATAGTTGGGAAAATACCTTGATTTATACTTAAATTAATTACATGAAGTAATGGGAGTTTTATGAATTCAAAAAAAATTTTAATTAGAGATGCCGGAATGTTATCAGGGCCGGGGGCTGAATTACTCTTCATGCTTGAGACTATCTGAAACAGTCCCTCCTCCGTCACCGGCTCCAGCTGGAAGTCGGAGTCCACTCGAAACTCCCGGTCGCTCAACACTGTCTCGGATACAGGAGGAACAGCTCCGGCTAGGTTGGCTCCTACCCCTACGTAATAGTCGTTTAATGTATCAGCGACGTATTTTATGCCTTCATTTTTTGGAATATCACTGTTTTTTATAAAATGCTCCACAGGAAATGTATCTTTACTTTTGTTTAAACCCATGACTTCAGCCACGTTTTTCCACATTTTTCGTTTATTATGTGACGATTCGTTAATTAACCTGCGATAATGTAAATGTTTTGCGGATTTAATCAAGGTTGTTAAAATGTTCCGGTAATTTCTAAAGCGAATTTTTAGTTCAATATTAAACGGTTGCTTTTTCAATCTTCTGCTCATCGCATCTCTGGTCCGTATCGATCTCACTAAAGCTGTAGACATCCAAGGTTTTAGTTGTGATGTTTTTGATGAAACTTTTTTTACATTCATTGACATATCAATAATACTTTTGAGTAGTTGTACAAGCGTATTACTGGCCGAATTGGCGTCAGTAGCGTTCATTACCGGGGACCAATCACAACCAGAGATAAGACGACCAGCTGAATCTACATCAAAGAAAGAAATTTTATTGTTGAAAGGAGACTCGTTTGAGTATTTCTCGGTGCAAGATTGGTATTGAGCGGCTATAAAATAATGATCAGTTAATTGAGACTTAATCACAGCGGATTTAATTAAACTAACGTCGTTTACGTCTGTAAATACATGATCGATACAGCTGACTGAGACATCTGTAACCCTAGTTGGAATATTGATACAGCTAACAAATTCTGCTCCATAAAGTACATCGAGGTATCTTTGAGCTAGCGGGTCCGCAGTTCCAGGCAAAATACAACAATTAATGTCCCCAACCAGCCAGTGCGAACTCCTTCTGCACCGATCGTCCAGATAAGACTCAAGGTCATCGATGAACAGGCCAAAGTCGCTCGATGGACTCCGGTAGACAGACAGCAGCGACAGCCGATCACTGCCAAGCATTATATCTGCTTTAATACATGAAGCACCATGCAAACTCACTTCCTCAGACCGCACACACAAACATTTACTTACAAACACAATCACGCCATCATTCTGGTTTTTACTAGATTTATTCACAATCACATCATATCCATCCATACTCGCATTCGCGCAACTTTCATCTAGCCAAGTCTCTGTTAGTACAATAATATCAAAATTAAAACTATAATTATTTAATATAATAAGTAATTCATCTATATTTTTGTTATAACTCCTGATATTCACACTTAAAAGAGTTATGGAATTCTTTAAGTTTGCATTTTTTCTACAAAAAATTTAAAATCATCTGTCCCCTCATATACGCATGCATTGACAACTCTGCAATTCGCGATCTCATCTATTACATTGTCCATATAGTCAGATTACTGTCCTACCTGCCCAAATTGAATACAACAAGTAATTAAGAGTAATTATTGAATTAAACCCATGTCACTAAAAGAAGCAACAATGTGTATAGGCCTAATCACAACAAAGATAAAAAAGATTTTACTACCTAACTATTTAAAATTAAGTAAATAAAAACAATTCTTCAATAACATAAAATGAAAATATCCAGCATGGTGCCAAACATGAACTAATCGTGCTTCTTGAATGTTTACTCTTCAATTAGTAAAGACTACTAATAATATAGGATGGATATAATGAGGCTATGCGATTAAAGTTGCAATAACAATGCTAAAAATATATAGTAAATATAAATTATGAGATAAAATTAAAACAAACTAAGATAATAATAAAATGTTTTCTATCTCACCTTATAAAACAAATTATTTAATTTATAACCATCCATGAAAAGAGAATTGATAATGTAATAAATAAGACGTAGGCAGTACGTGTTTTGATAATGGAACAGTTATACGATCACAAGGCAAACAATATATTTTAATGTAGCACTAAAAAAAGAGAAAAAAAGAAGAAAGAACTTACATAGTTATTTATATAATTCCTTGGGTAGATGGTGTACATGAAATTTATCCTACAATAACGTGAAATTTAGGCTAAACATAAACAATAAACTTTAAACCATGCGTACTTACATATTCAGTACACTATACACACATTTAGACACACTCCACATAACTCAGGAATTATAAAAAGGATAATAAGAAATTATATTGAAAATAGTTATTTAAATTCTTAACATACATAAACATATTTAATATTATTATGAAATAACGATCACATTAAATGAAAGAAGAACCTTGTTATAATCGTGATTTTGCTCTACAAAAAACACATTTATTACATAACAATACCACAACGGAGAATACTTAGATAAACTAGAGAGATGTATGTGTTTTGATCTGATTGTAAGATGATAATATATAGTTTAATGAATCAACTATAATATATTTAAAGATTGGAATATGCGTAAAAAAATAAGACATATACTGTATAATCATGATTGTTGGTCCGAATTATAATACACTTCTTATCAATAAAAAGTCAGAAATAAAAAAAAAACATGTTATTACTGCTATGTAGTTTAACCTAACCCTGAAAGATGATTTTTATCAAAATAATAATAACGAGAGAAAGTTAATAATAGTCTAATGGATATAATTTTTGACAAATCCTTCGAAGACAAATCTTTTAAATTAAAAAAAAAAACGATTACGAAAATTGAGCATTACAAACAATAATTATTAAATTATACTGTTACGGTAGCTTATAACAACCAGCATAATTAAATTTGAGCCTGTTAAATAAGAAAAACTGAAGACCGTTGACAGATTATTATTACACATAGTTATAAGTTTAAAAATAAGAATGAAAAGAAACATATTTAATTACTTATTTAAAATAATGCCTTATAAACAACATGCTATTATTATTAAAAGTTGTCTTTAAAACAAGAAAAACAGAACATGATTAAGGTACCTATTGTACTGTCCCAGTGTTTCAAGCGTCGGCCGGGAGTAAGTTGATCCTGGTGTTCAGAGGGTCCTGTGGTCCATCGCCGCCAAGATGAGCGATGCTGTCCACGTCTCCCACGCTCCACACTCTTTTCACCCGGGAGTCTGCCGTCTTCCTGACCAATATCTTTCCATCCCTCGACCAAGCGTAGGCGAGATGGCCGTCCTTCACTAGAGACTTAGCGTAGCCCAATAGTCGTTTGTTGTGTGAGGTCAGGTGGTCGACGATGAATACTGGAGATGGATGCAGAGACGGTGCCAAGTCGGTAGACTGCAGTTTCTTCATCCTGGCTGCGGCGATCCAATCTGCTCTGGTTGTCCTACTCACGAACTGGCAGATTATGGACGGATGAAAACCCTTCCCCTTAGGAGTAGGAAGTCGGTGCGCGGTCAATATGCTCTGGCGATCGTATGCGATTCCCAATGCCTTAGCAGCACACTCGAGAACCTGGTAAATGTTTTCGTTTTTAGTCAGAGGGACGCCCTTGATTTCCACATTACGGTTCCGCGAATACTGCTGCAGGTCTTCTACGTGGTTTTCTAAACTGGTAACTCTTGCCTCCATAGCAACATTAACCTTGCGGAGTTTACTGCATTCGTCTTTCAGAGTATTATTTTCATTTTCGACCGCTACCAACTGTTGCTTGAGATTCTCGATTGACTTCTGCATATTTCCAAGACTTAAATTAATAGCTTCGAAACCAGATTTATTTGATCGCTTGGAGTCGGCAATGTCACGTTGGATTGACCGTAATATATCAAGAATTTTCGGGTCGTCGGAGTCCGATTTTATACTGGACGTGTCGTTGGCGCACTCGTCACACTTCCAAGCGGCGATGGCCTGCGGTGTCATCGACGACAGTTTTGCGGCAGTGCGAATGCGGCAACAAGTCACATGGTACTGCATACTGCAGTCCACACACATCACAATACTCTTCCCACCAGACACATCGCGGTTGCACTTGGGGCAATTCATTTCGATTGAATTGTACAATCCTATTAAGAAAGGGTGTGAAATGATTTTTAATTCTAGCAATAGTATTAACGTCAATTTATGTTGTAATACCACAAAACAAAAACTATCCTCACTATGGTTATTACTATAGGACACCACACCAATAATTGAATACGTTATTGAAATAATAAAATTACTTCGTAAGGAAGGAGCACATGTAGAAATGTAACTGGGCCTGATCAGACACGGGCAGGTAGGCAAGCTTGCACAGTTACGACCGGCTTATCGGAGCGTCCGACCTCATCCACAGACTGATAAGAACTGAACTGTTATGTGTTGAGATAAGTTTTCTTTTTTATTATATAGTACTTAGAATGGAACATTATTGTACTTTTTAAATAAAGTATAAATACAATATTGTTAGTATGTAGTTTCTGTTTGTAAATATTTGAATATTTAATGAAACTATTTTCAAATAGACGTACTCTGTAAAGATCACACACGCATTTCTGGCCATTTCATCCAAGCTGTATTGACCACGTGCAACAGTTTTTCCATGATGCGATAAGCAGTTTGTATCTTGGCCAAAAATGGCATAAGTATACCCAAAAAGTACCACTTGACGGACCCAAACAATCTATATTTTTACGGAAAACATATGTCTTTATCCTCTATAGTTGTTGGGAACCTTTGCTTGTAATAGTTTTGTTTCTTTTACGTTTTTATGCCCAAGATAATACCAAGCTCATACATAATTGACTTGTTATGTACGTCACAAGAGCTTTGGTATCATCATAAAATAATATAAAAAGTATTTAAACATTATAAATATGAAAATATTCAGCATAATAGCATAACAGCGTCAAATGACTGATTAGGAGCCGATACTTGAAATAACAATACCGATACATCTAATAACTTTGTGAAACTGGCTCTCAACATCCTCCTTTTCACTTTGCTCGCATATATAATGCATACTTGACTCAACATTTTACATTTTATTTGAGATTATTTTTGGATTGACTATTAGTAAATTATGAATAAAAACAGCAAAAATAGATGGACAAAAATATAGTTTTCCTTATAAATGTACACTTAGTGTTTATTTATTGGTGCTACTACCGTTATAATACAATAGGTAAACTCTCACATTTTCCTCTTTTTTTAGAAGAATTAGATAAAAACATTAATTTTTTGTAATGCATGAATAAAATGTTACTGTCACAGGTCTCAATAAAAAATATTTTAATAGTTAATGGCACTAATTGTATGTTTTCCCTCAAATAAACGTATCCTGTAAATATCAAACATACCTTCACTTCTGTCCATTTCATCCTATTTGTGATTGTCCATATCTAGCTATTTGGTTTGCCCTTTCTATGTTTTCATGTGCTGTCTACTCTGCTTGTTAAGCTCCCCCCATACATGGGCGAGCATGTTTGTGAGCCTGTTGGCGAACATGCTTGGCGTTGCCCACAGACATATGAGCATGCTCGCGAACATGCTTGGTGTTACCCACAGACGATCGAACATGCTCGCTGCCACTGCTCTGTACTTTTGCCTCTCTGGCGCTGTGACAGCCTAGTTTTATCAGTGTGCGTGAAATGGATGCTAACGCTGTGATGGCTATTTGTGGGGATTTATTTTGTTTGGAAGATAAAAAAAACGCAAGCCACACAATATATGGTGCAAGAATTGCTTAAAAATAAGGACCAGTTCAGCCACATGTCTATGTTGGCAGAACTAGCAGCAAACAAACAAAATGACTATAACAATTATCTGAGGATGACTGAAGACTGTTTCGAAGACATTCTTTGACATATTTTCCAGAAATTGAGAAATAGAGTACTCCTTTGAGGGAGTTTATCAGTTGTAAAGAGCACCTTGCTGCGACATTTCAGTTTTTGGCTAGTGGTAGAAGCTACGAAAACCTGAAGTTTAGCTGTGCCATATCACCTCAGTCTCTATAAAAAATCATACTATCAAGTTTTGCTTTGACGAACTTTTCATCAGCATTTGAAAAATTTCCTTACATTTTTCTACCAAGCAGTCCAAACATTCTTTTCTTAAATGTTTATAAGAAAAGTTTCGACTTTTCACGTCCCACAATTACCGCTGTTCTCAATAAAGTTTGTATAAATTCCTTCCAGAACTGTTTGCTATCACTGAACGACCTTTTACTATTGTCAATTTATACAAAACACCAACAATTCTCACTGTAACTGCACAAGCGACACTTCGGCCCTGCTTCTTTAACAAGAACAATAACACACTGAGCCCCTCCCTCCGGAAGTGTTGTGAATCTAAATAAAGAAAATTCCCACGGACCAGGACTTTGTTTATAAATTGATGGGGGTGACCTGCGAGCATGCTCGCAAACATATTGGTCGTCCCCACAGACAGCCGAGCATGTCCGTGGTGAGGCTCGGTCTCGCTGGGTTCAACGAGCCAAGCGCCGAACCGAACATGCTCGCCGGTTGGAATGTTTATAGACCCCACACACGGGTAAGCATGTTCGCTGCAAACACCGTCACGAACATGCTCGCGAGCATGCTCGCCCATGAATGGGGGGGTTTTATGGTTTTAATTCTTTTCCATCTTCCCCCTCCCCCCCCAAGATAGATAATACCAAATACATTCATAAATAATATGACATATAGGCCTACGCTATAAGAGCTTTGGTATATACATCAAAATAACTCTATACAAAGGAGGCTATTTACACACCATAAACATGATCAATGGAGCTAAATATTCTTTTAAAGCTATTCATTTCATTATACATAGTTTTTCAAAAATATTGATGCTATACTTATTTTATTGGAAAGCATAAGCGTTTAGTTTGATGTTCTTGTGTTGACAGAAGCTTGATTAGACAAAGATAAGATAATAACAACAATAGATGGGTATGATACACATTATACTACTGATAACTGGAATTGGAACGATGGTGTAGTAGTTTACATTATGTTTGAATACAACGCAATGTGTAGTCAAATAAAGTTAGGTGAGGCGACTGATTTGCAGATAAATTTTAACTTTCATGGACAGACTATTAACTTGCTTGCAACGTATAGGAGCCCTAACATGAATTGCTACTCTTTTCTTGACGGTTTAAAACTTCATTACCGTAATATAAAAAATCATAAATATATTTTTATGGGTGATATTAATATAAACATTTTACCAGAATCCAGTATTGAAATTAAGGATCAATATCAAAATATATTGGCGAAACCGGGTTTTATAGAATATATAAATAAATTCACTATAGTTACAGAATATTCAAAAACATGTTTAGACCATATCTTTAATAAACATAAAAACTACAAAGCTGTCTTCAGGTGTTCTTAAAGCTTCAATTACAGACCATTATGCTGTAGTAAAGCAGATTTCATATAAAAATATAGAAGAGGAACAGAATTTGGATGGGGATGACAGGACATACATCAACCAGAAATACTGAATGAATTGGTGAGCGCTCAGTCATGGGATCATGTTCTGGCACAGAATGATGTTAATGTTTGTTGTCAGATGTTTTTAAATACCTTTGAACAATTAAAATCAGCGTCTGTGAAATTTAAAAGGCTTAATACTTGTTACAAAAAGTTAAAACCATGGATTACCATGGACCTGATACACAAATATTAGAATACGCGACAAACTCAGTAAAGTTTTAACCCTTATCACACCATAAGCTCATATATTGACTTTGCTCTAAACGCCTTAAGTGCATATACGTGTAATTATTACAAAAATAATATTTTCGTAATAATGTTTCTAATTTAATCCGGTGGTGCATGGGCGGTGACTCATGAGAGACACATTGTGCGACTCGCAACCTTTTATTGGCCTGTCAATCAATACGAGACTGGTTTTTATCTGGCAGTATAAATTTCCGCTGCGCCGCCCAATGCCACAAGCCCATATATGCGCAGCTACTGTCAACCGAGTGGTTGTCGTTGTCCGCCGTCTCACCTCTTTGAAATTTAGTTGTTTATTTAGTGTGTATTTAGTTGTTTTTATCATTACTTTGGTTTAACATACGTTAGTAATTTATTAGTTTTAAGTGTCAATATGAATAATCTGGCCAATTTTGATTTTGTGGAAGGTACTAAATACATCGTATTCAAGTGCTATATGATTTTACTTATTTTTTATTATATGTGTTATGTGCAGACCCTGTCTTTATCAGTTTATGAACAAGTAAATGTACTCAATTATTCATATTTTATTAATAGTAATAATATTTTGTATTGATTCATACTGTATAAGTGATCTATGTCTGAGGCTTACTTTTAAGAAAAAATTTGCTTATTTACATATTCATATACAAGAAAAAAAGGTAATGTATGCTAATAAAAGTTTCAAAATGTTATCATATCTTTTATTTTTCTGTACAGAACATAAAACAAAATGAGCAACTAAAAAATATAATTTTGATTTTTTACAGTAATTTAGCGCTAAATAGAAAATAGGCATTGTATAAATGTCGCTTTAAGGGTTAAAAAACAATGCTTCAATTATCAGTTAAAAATTAATTTTCTAAATTTCTGTAACAGTCTAAAAAGTAAAATTAAAAGAACTAAGATAAATTACTACAAAGATAAAATTAGTAGCTGCACTCGGGATCCGAAGCAATTTTGGAATACTATAATTGAGATTAATAGTGTTAAAAAATCTAAAAGCTGTTTTCCTGTATCTCTGTTGTTTTTGTTGGGATCTGATGCTAGCGGTGGTGGTGTGAGAGGGTGGCAAATTAATTCAATAAATTTTTTGCGGAAGTAGGAGAGAAGCTTGCTAAAAACTTGCCCCCTCCCACTGGTCTGCCGCTAGTGGGATGACTTTGCTCTCCGGGCCAGACATGATTTCTGCATGGTACTGGTCTCTGACAGCTAGATTGTAAAGTGTGTTCAAGAAATGAGGGATGGCTCGACTCCTGGTGTCGACGATTTTTCGGCTGCATTACTTAAGAATAATTTACATAACCTCATTTTGCCTCTCAAACATGTACCAAATTTAAGTATTTGTACTGGAGAGTTTACAAATGTTTTTAAAATTGCTAAAGTTATTCCATTATTTAATTCAACTGTAAAAATGATAGAAATAACGATAGACACATTTCTTTACTGAGTGTTATATCAAAAATACTAGAGAAGTGTATAAAAATACAGCTACAAGTGTAATTAGAAAGTAATACAATGTTATCTCAAAATCAGTTTGGGTTTAGGAAAGGCAAAAACACATCAGAAGCATTATTTAATATTAGTAAAAAATTATTGATTCTATAAATAAAAATGAAAAATCTCTTCATTTTTAACTACTTAGCAAAATATTTTGATTCAATAGATAGAAATATACTTTTTCAACATTAGAATGTGCTGGGGTTCGAGAAGGAGTCTTGAATTGGTTTAAAAGCTATTTAACTAACAGAAAGCAAATTGTATCAAATAACAACACATGTAGTGATGTATACAATGTTGACTATGGTATTGTACAGGGAAGCACTCTCGGTCCTCTTTTATTTATTTTATATATTAACATCATAGATAAAATTAAAATTATTGGGAAAATATTTTTATTTGCAGATGACACTGCAATAATATTTAAAGCATGTTCATGGGATGAAGTGTTTCGAATTGCTTCTTCTGAAATGAAATTAATACAAATATGGTTTGATGATAATGTTTTGACAATGAACGTGACTAAGACAAAATGTATGCCGATTACGTTGCGCATTACAAGCGAGCCGCCTGCCACACTTAAGTTGGTGTTGCACTTGTGTGGGGATTCGTCCGCCACAGTCTGCCAGTGTAGCGAGATTGAGTGTGGATCATTACAAATACCTCAGGGTAATTTTAGATTCTAGATTAAAATGGGACTTCCATATAAATTATCTAAAAACTAAACTAAGAAAATTTTTATTCATTCAACTTAATGAAATTCTGATTATAAAAGAAATTAAAACCATTTATTATGCATACGTTAAATAGCTTTTAAACCAATTCAAGGCTCCTTCTCGAACCCCAGTACATTCTAATGTTAAACAAGTATACTTCTATCTGTTGAATCAAAATCTTTTGCTAAGTAGTTAAAAACGAAGAGATTTTTCATTTTTATCTATAGAATCAATCATTTCTTACTAATATTATATAATGCTTCTGATGTGTTTTTTTCAATTTAATTCTGGATCAACAGTTTTGTATCTGAGTACAAAGGTGGAATAATTTTCCTACTACAGGTTTTGAGCTAGGTAGATTGTACAGAGGATGGGCTAAATGAAGAACCTTTTTTAGTCCTTGTTCCTCGACAAGACTGTAAGGATGGAGACTAGATGCCATCAACTTACCGTTGTAGTCCCATAACTAGTTTTGATACTCTTGTTACAATAATTACATTTAACAAAATCATCAGAAGCAATAATAGTAGAGTGTTGCCAAATTGTAGCTTTCTTAATTTTATTGGTTATGTTTGGATATCCAAGTTTTTCTTAATCTCTATGAGTTGAAGACGAAGCGCTGTCAGGATCACACATTTTTTTCATTTTTTTATCATAACCCCAGACTTTTATAATAAAAATAAAGTATAAAACAAATTCACTATCTACTAATTAAAACTGCACTGTTGCCATGTTAAACCTAACACTTTCTAAATAAATATAAACTGTTTTCATTTTTAGTCAACAATGGAAAACCACAACTCAACTGAATTGTAAAAAAACACAGCTAGACGATCTGATTTATCATATCTTGACGATCTGCGTCTTATTGATGAATATGATAACGGTCACAAAAACTGGATCAAAAGTGATGCTAGCGATTCAAGCGTCATCGCCAAACAGCAGTCAGTTGCTCTCAGAATTGCCTCTCAAAGTGGATTGTGTACACGCCATGAAAAGTGGATCTGTGGATATTTTACTCAATAATAACAAGGTTTAAATTCAATAGTAAATAAGCTGTTTGTATAATAAATTTGGGAAATATAGATGCCAAAATTATTCAATAGATTGATAGCACAGTAAACCCTAGATTTAACGGATTATATGACAGGCCCTAGTCTGTTAAATCAGGGCGAACTCACCTCAAGCTGTTATGAGATTACCACACCTTAATCAAAACTAACTGTGATGCTTCCAGCCAATAGTTAACTCAAATATTAATAAAATATACAAATAAATATTGTATAAAGGTGATTAACATACACATTTTATAAATTACAAATTTTCACTAAAAATTCCTTAACCTTAATTCCGTGATATATAGACAATTAATTCAAATACTGTAATGCAGCTGTAAGTTGTACATTAAATCAGAAGTACGTTAAATTGGGGTCTGTTATATGGAAGGTTTACTGTAATAATTAATTGTGACACCTAAATAAAGTCATTCAGGATCAATTAGATTTTTTATTTTAATCGGTAATGAGATGTGTGCAGCTCAAAACTAGTATGTTACATAATTCATACTGAACAACTAAAAATTATTTCATCACAATACGTCCTCAAATTGTTAATGAAAACTGAGGACGTAGTCAGTGAAATAAGCCCTATCCAAAAGCAAAGAGATGCAGACTTCAAAATTTGAAATATCAGCTAAGTATCAATTCGCGATATAACGAGGATTTTGGATAGCTAAATTATAAAACGAGAAGTTTGATAATGCTTCGGTTCTATAAAATTTATTTTCAACATCTCTAAATCTGTATCGTTTGGAAAGGTAGAGTATAATTGATTCATTTTAAAGTGAGTTGCAAATACCACAATGATTCACTCTCTCTTAGGTTGTTTTGTATTTTGAATAGACATCGACGTTGAAGTAACAATTATGAACAGGGAACCGTTTGGTCAGTTTAAAAAAATCAAAATTATCCTATTTCACTACCTTTTACACTTTATATATGTTTCTGTCTAACCTATCCAAGGAACTGTTTAACAATTTGATAGGAAAAATATCGTACTCCTGCAAATGTTACATGCAAATTTGACGATCCCAATGTTTTCAAAATGATAATTGAATGAATAAATGAATTTATTCCATCATAACCAGTACATAGTTATAATAAGGAAACAACCCGGTATTGACTGACCACTTTTACGAGTAATGTGGTCAGTATAGGCACAAAATACAACAGGTTTCTTGTCAGAGTCCAGATTATGATAACATGTTGTTATCAGCCAGGCTGCTCTCTGTGGCGTCTACACCTAACACTGATAAGGCACATAATAGGACCTGCTAAGCAAGACTGTACCTTCACTGCAATTCACTACAATGCTAATAAACACAAAAAATTCCCTTCAGCCTAGTATAAAAATATTTACAGTTTCTTATTTCAATTATTACAATACTTTACCAAAAATAAAACCAAAATACATAATACCATTACAATACAACTATAAAACACAAATAAACAGAGAACACAACTTCTTTTTTTAACTGTAGAATAAGTTACAATTTTCATTTAGTAATAGAAAAGCTTTTAAATTACAAAATTCCAACAAAAAACTTTCCAACGTTAACGGAAATTTTAATTTCATAAAGCAATTTGTTGAAACATTTTGGACCATTTTACAGAAATGAATGCTTCAATACGGACTTCTTAATCTTAGGAGTTCTAAACATTCTCCGGACTATGCTTCTGGTACCGTAATTTAGGTCCGTTGTACCCAAATTACCACTTTTAGTGTAAAAAAGTCTGAGGACTTTAAAAACAAACAAATGTTGTAATGGTAATATTTTCAACTGAACGAAAATCAGAAATAAGCTGTCTCGTATTCTCTTGTGTGTAATTATTCGCATAAAATGATTCTGCACCACTCTTAATCTCTCTATTAAATATCCCACTCCAACACACAACTCCATACTGAAGTCTTGAACTTACTAGAGCAAAGTACAAAGTTCTTAACAAACTTTCATCGCAGAAATTTCGCAAAAAATAATTATCAGAGGTTGTCCATGGATATATCTATTTATTTTTTATTCAGTTGAAAATAAATAGATAGTGTTACATCATACAATGCTAGAACACCATCACGATATTTTATATGATATTTTCTTCCGTAAATCCATTGAATGATTCCTTGCTTAGATAAAATATCGAAACGGGTCACAGTCGGCAATATGGGAAATAAACAAAAACAGTTCTGTAAATTAACATTCCGTGCTGATTGGGACGACAATCATGTTTTTGTTGTCGTTTTACTTTTATTTATTGGTTTTTTCAAAATCTTTTAATGACAATGACTGTCGATTAAGACGATGTTATTGGGATCGAACTAAATAGTTGTTTACATCTTACAATAACCATTTAAAAAAATCTCAACTGGAATTCTCAATTGTAAAAGAATTTCCTTATCGCAGGACAAGAATGAGAATTCCAGAAATTTCGGGATCTGTCCATCCCTGAAAATCATGTTTAGAACTTTTGAGTAAGCTTAAATAATTGAAAAACCTTCACAATTTTTACTCTAAATTTAAATACATTGTACTGAAACCATGCAACAACTTTCAGTATTGTTCCCTTAAAAAAAATATCATCAATGTTTTGAAACTTTAATAGTTCAAGATCAGGTTTGCGGCATTGTATTCTACTGATAAAGACCTTTAATTTGATATGCAATTCGACCTATGCTCCTATTTAAACTTTTCCTTTGACTCTTTGTGGACCATCCCCTTGGATAGTAGCGGTCAACAGAATATGTGTTAAAATAGTTTCTGATGTCCGTTAACAAGATGTAAAGTTTTGCAGCTCAATTTTTAACGGTTAAAGTAATATTAAGTTGTCCCGAGACTTAATTGGCAACCTTTATAAATACTCAGCGTTGATTTTCATTCTGTGCAGACTCTGTCTTTTATCTACGAGAGCTATTGTTTTCTATGCCACTACTTAAGCAATATCCGGAACAAATACCAAATACCAACTTCCTTTCCTTTTTTTATCGAAGCAGTCAGGACATATGTAGAAAGTGAGTTTTCTTCTTTTTATCCCTTAATCTGCACTGACGATACCATAATATTTTTTTCAGTTTTGACAGAAAAGTGGTTAGGTGAAGTGGGGGTAAAATTACCTGATCCTTCTAACCTAATATTCAACCTGTGGGTTGAATATTCAATAGATGATGTACAATCATATCTCGGTATTTTTAGACAAGAGCAATTTCTCCTTGGAATAGTATTTATTTTAACTTATAAGTAAGTATCCCTTAGGACTGCATCAACAAGATGGAAGAACAATTTAACATACTATGTAAGACTTTAACGTTGTGTGGAATAGTAAGTATCCCTTAGGACTGCATCAACAAGATGGAAGAACAATTTAACATACTATCTAAGACTTTAACGTTGTGTGGAATAGTAAGTATCCCTTAGGACTGCATCAACAAGATGGAAGAACAATTTAACATACTATCTAAGACTTTAACGTTGTGTGGAATAGTAAGTATCCCTTAGGACTGCATCAACAAGATGGAAGAACAATTTAACATACTATCTAAGACTTTAACGTTGTGTGGAATAGTAAGTATCCCTTAGGACTGCATCAACAAGATGGAAGAACAATTTAACATACTATCTAAGACTTTAACGTTGTGTGGAATAGTAAGTATCCCTTAGGACTGCATCAACAAGATGGAAGAACAATTTAACATACTATCTAAGACTTTAACGTTATGTGGAATAGTAAGCTTCATTTGGGCACTTTGATTAATAAATAAAACAGTTAAGAATTATGCAGGCAAGTAAAAAAGCATTTAAAGCTTAACTTTGGTAAACAGAAAAATAGTAAAATCAGGCCGTTTCCAAATAGTTCTAGACATTTCCTACCAGATTTCACTGTTACTCTGATTTTGAAGTAATGGCGCTTGACCTAGCTATTCATAATACCATCCAATTCCCTTTTGCCCTCTAGAATTTGCAGCATAATGTTAATAGTTAGGATAACATTCTTCAATGTTTTGTCATTCTATAAATCACTACAAAACATATATCAGAAAGAAAATTATTTTGCAGGATTCATTTTAGAAATAGACAAGAGCATGAACTGGCATTAAGTGTGAAGCCAGAGTCTGTTGAGACTCGTCTGTATCAGTTTGCAGTGAGCAATGAGTCAACTCATAAAAAATCACAGTATAACATTCAGCCCCCTGACCATCCCATTCATCATTTGGCAGCCATGGAACGCTCTCTAACAAGCACTGTCGATCCACAAATCACAGCGAGGACAATTCGCAGAAAACGGAGACAGCAGGTTGAAGCTATGGCTGAACCCCTTCACGTAAGATCATCAGATAATTAATCGTCATATTATCTAATAATTTAGTCCAAGTAGATGTTTTGCAATATAAATATTATATTATCTTTTCAGCAAACAATCTATTTTAAATGTATTGTATTATCAAAACTATATGACTTAAATGTATAAACTAGTTCACGTTAAGACTACTATTTTAATAAATTCAACGATAAATGTAATGAAGTACCCTTTTATTCATTTTTATAAAAATATTACCGGTTTCGGCTCTTAAGCCATCTTCAGATAGTAAATAATATAACCTAAAATAAATTAACAAATTATAAAAATAAAAATAAAACAGATGAAAATAACATAACATATGATTAATTTAGTGTGTAGGTAAGTTGAAATTTATTTTTTGATTCTTATGTTTTTTAACTTGTCTTATTTTTTCGTATATAGGATTGTTCATGTTAATTTGTGTATTTAATATGTTTTTTGGTTCATTATAATTGTTAATGTATATGTGTAAAATTTCTTTTGTATTCATTTTTTCTCCTTTCTTCTCGTATTCTAAAACTGTAACATTTTCATTTATATTTTGATAACTGTGATTTGACTGGAGAATATCTGCAAAGTTAGATTTATTTGATGTTGAGTAGTTGTTTCTTATGGCTTGTATGTGTTCTTTGTAATGTAAATTAAATGTTCTTCCAGTTTGTCCTATGTAAAAAGAATTGCATTCTGAGCATTTTATTTTATATATACCAGATTTGTCATATTTGTTATTTTTATTTTCTTTGTTGGATAATTTGTTAATTAAAGTAAAAGTATTGTTCTTTGTTTTGTAACTGAGTGTATATTTACTGTGTTGAAATGTCTTTCTAATAGCTTTATTCATTTATGTATTGTAAGGAACACTGATACATTTTTTCTTCCATTTTCTTATTTTTGTTTCTTTTTATAATTTTGTCCACAATTGTCGGATTGTAACCATTTTTCGAAGCTAAGTATTTTATTGTTCTTTTTTCTTCTTCATAATCATATTTTTGCATTGGGACGTTTAACATTCTGTTAATCATTGATCTAAAACTAGATAATTTGTACTTCCATGGGTGGTTAGAATTATATGGAATTAGTAGGTCACTTTGGGTTGATTTTCTAAAAATTTTGGAAGAGTGTTTATTTCCAATATTTGTGATTGTTAGATCTAAATAGTTTATTTCTTTTGCTTCATTTTCTTTTGTACATTTTATCTTGTCATTTAATGAATTTAAGTATTCTAGTAATTCGTCACTTTCTTTTTTGTTTCCTTGGAAAAGACATATTACATCATCAACATAACGAAACCAATATATTATTTTTTGTTTGTGAGGATTTGATTCATTCAAAATTTTGTTTTGTTCCAGATTGTGTAAGAAGATGTTTGCTATTATTCCTGATAAAGGAGATCCCATTGGTAGTCCATTATTTTGTTGGTAAAAATTTTCATTATATTTGCAGTAGTTTTGTTCAATACAAATTTCAGTTGATTTGATGATATCATTAATTTCATTAGTGTTGAGTCGTTGGTTAGTGTGAGATCATTTCTCAAAATGTTTAATGTTTCTTTAGTAGGAATTTTTGTGTACATGTCTTGTATATCAAATGATATAAATTGACATTGGTTTGGAATTTGAATATCTTTTATATTGTATATCAGTTCAGTAGTGTTCTTTATGCTGTAATTGTAGTCCCAAATGATGTTTTCTTGAATCTTTTTATTCAAATATTTGCATAATTTATATGATAGTGCATTTTGAAAATTGCAACGAAATTAAAAGAGAATAATGCTATACTAACCAAAGCTGATAAAGGAAATACAGCAGTTGTTATGTACAAAGATGAATATGATAATAAAATAAAAGATTTTATTCAAAATAACAAATTAACACTTTTAAAAAAGGATCCTACTAACCATTACTCAAAAACAACTAACAAAATCATTTCTAAATGTAATACAATTCCAATACCTGTACAATATCAATTAAAAATGACCAACCCCAAAGCTCCTACCCTAAGAGCTCAACCTAAAACACATAAAACAAATATACCAATCAGACCAATAGTCAATTTTCAAAATGCACCATCATATAAATTATGCAAATATTTGAATAAAAAGATTCAAGAAAACATCATTTGGGACTACAATTACAGCATAAAGAACACTACTGAACTGATATACAATATAAAAGATATTCAAATTCCAAACCAATGTCAATTTGTATCATTTGATATACAAGACATGTACACAAAAATTCCTACTAAAGAAACATTAAACATTTTGAGAAATGATCTCACATTAACCAACAGACTCAACACTAATGAAATTAATTATATCATCAAATCAACTGAAATTAGTATTGAACAAAACTACTTAAAATATAATGACAATTTTTACCAACAAAATAATGGACTACCAATGGGATCTCCTTTATCAGGAATAATAGCAAACATCTTCTTACACAATCTGGAACAAAACAAAATTTTGAATGAATCAAATCCTCACAAACAAAAAATAATATATTGGTTTCGTTATGTTGATGATGTAATATGTCTTTTCCAAGGAAACGAAAAAGAAAGTGACGAATTACTAGAATACTTAAATTAGGGGTGTGCGAGTAGTGATTTTTGAGTTCGAGTCGAGTCGAGTAGTTGGCATTTTTTCGAGTATCGAGTATTTTTCGAGCGAGTATTTACAGAAGGATTTCATGTTCACCCAAGACAACTGTAAAAGGCAGACACCATACTAAGCCTATGTTAAGTTTTGCCAGATTCGTAAAATATATACATCCAAACTGAACACAATAATTTTGATTTGCTGTTTGAAACTGTAACATGTGAAAAATAAAACTTGTTACTTCCTGCCTTCCTCCATTTTTATGTGGCATTGTTTTGTTTAACCTTTTTCAGAACTAATATTATGTAAGAAATTAAGAAAGTATATTATTAATTGAAACAACGTGGATATAAAGATTTAATCTGTTCACTCATATCATAGATCAGATTTTCTATGCAATCCAATTATACTGTTTCTCAGCAGGCCTATATGTTTATCTGGTGGTTCAGTTCAAAGTGTACCGCGAAAACGTAGTGAAGCTTGTTGGCAAAAGTTGCATCCAACCAAACTGATGCTAAAATTCAGGCAATATCGCCAAATGCGGTCATTTGCTTTGATAATTGCCTCTTCTCAACAAAAAAATAATTGTGTACACGCTAAGAAGAGTGGATCTGTATTCTGTAATCTGTGGGTATTTAATTCAGTAATAACAAGGTTACAACTGGAAATAAGCTGTGAATTATATAATCAAATTTGAAAATCTGAATGACAAAGACTCTAGTTCAATCAATTGATAACAATAACTAAGCAATTTCACTAAAAATAAATTTAAAAATCGCTTAGGATGATCATAGTTTTTAAATTATGATCGGTAATGAAATGTTGGCAATTTGGAACTGTTCGATACATGAGGCTACACTGAACAACAGATAAATAATTATGTCAACGAGAAATTCATGAAACCTGGTGTAATCGAATGAAAACCATAGACGTAGTCGGCTAATGTAATAGGTCTACCCGATATTGGCGACGAGATGAGTCTGAAATATCAACTAAGTGCCAACTAGTGATACAGTGAAGATTTTGGACAGCTAAACTATAAACTTACGATTAAAAAATGAGACGTTTGATAAGGCATTGTTTCATTAAAAATTACTTTCCGAATCTCTAAATTCGTCGTATTTTGCTTAGAAAAGGTCTTCTAACATGTTTCTCCCTCACTTTGGTTAATTCGTGATTGTTTTACAGTTTACATCGACATCAACGTCAATGTGAACAGGGGACCGTTCAGTGAATTTACGAATCAAAATTATCGTACTTTACCACCTTTTACACTCCAACTGTGTTATTATCTAACCTAGTCAGAAAACCGTTCAACAATTTGACAGGAAAAAATATCGTATGCGCAAATATTACACACAGTTTTGACGATCTAAGGCGTTTTCGAAATAATAATTAATAGACGTTCGCCACGTATATATATTTTTTATTTGACGGAAAATAAATCAATAATGTTGTGTCACACGCTGCTAGAACGTCATTACCATATTTTATATGATACGGTATTTTCTTACGTCAAATTATTGGACGATTCCCTGCTCAGATTAAAAAACAAAATAGACCTCAATCGACTCGCAAGAAATATACGATAATTTCATTTCCGAAAAAGAGCTGAACGGTTCCTTGCACGTATTATACTGCAACCGAGATGAACTTTCACCTAGAAAAGATCGGAAGTTCGATTCTTGGGATGTAAAGTGATCCGTTCTCGGGACTCTTTTGATTGCGCAGTATTATTGATATGAACGAAAATATGCATAATTTCCACGGTGCACAGACAGATTTGTATTGGTAACAGGTTTTTTGAGCATTTGGAACCGGATCTCTCGTCCCCTTTCTTGGGTCATAAAGAAACTAACCAGCACTTCTGATTTATTCACGCTTTTTAAGGTTAGGTTACAAGTGACTAGTAGACTCGGCAACCAAAATGTGTGATCGCTACTATTTACAGTGAGCGCTACCATCCCAGCTCTGTTGATCACTTTGAACTGAACTAGTTCAAATCATAATGAACGAACTCTTTCTCTACGTCGACTAGTTCATTTGACTGTCGTCGTGTACTACCTATTCTTAGGCGTATTGTTCAGTTCATAATTACGCGTACCAAACTGATAACGTATGATTAAGGGTAAAATAAAACACAAACATTTTTTATTGATAACTTATAAAACTGTTTACTCTTAAAACTAAATTAAGGTGTAAATCTGATATTTCGTGAAATACAACTACTCGCTCGAACTTCGAGTAGTTTTAGGAGCTTCGAGCCGAGTTCGAGTAGTAAAATACTCGATCAAATACTCGAAGTTTCGAGTACTTGCACACCCCTAACTTAAATTCATTAAATGACAAGATAAAATGTACAAAAGAAAATGAAGCAAAAGAAGTAAACTATTTAGATCTAACAATCACAAATATTGGAAATAAACACTCTTTCAAAATTTTTAGAAAATCAACCCAAAGTGACCTACTAATTCCATATAATTCTAACCACCCATGGAAGTACAAATTATCTAGTTTTAGATCAATGATTAACAGAATGTTAAACGTCCCAATGCAAAAATATGATTATGAAGAAGAAAAAAGAACAATAAAATACTTAGCTTCGAAAAATGGTTACAATCCGACAATTGTGGACAAAATTATAAAAAGAAACAAAAATAAGAAAATGGAAGAAAAAATGTATCAGTGTTCCTTACAATACAAAAATGAATAAAGCTATTAGAAAGACATTTCAACACAGTAAATATACACTCAGTTACAAAACAAAGAACAATACTTTTACTTTAATTAACAAATTATCCAACAAAGAAAATAAAAATAACAAATATGACAAATCTGGTATATATAAAATAAAATGCTCAGAATGCAATTCTTTTTACATAGGACAAACTGGAAGAACATTTAATTTACGTTACAAAGAACACATACAAGCCATAAGAAACAACTACTCAACATCAAATAAATCTAACTTTGCAGAACATATTCTCCAGTCAAATCACAGTTATCAAAATATAAATGAAAATGTTACAGTTTTAGAATACGAGAAGAAAGGAGAAAAAATGAATACAAAAGAAAATTTACACATATACATTAACAATTATAATGAACCAAAAAAACATATTAAATACACAAATTAACATGAACAATCCTATATACGAAAAAATAAGACAAGTTAAAAAACATAAGAATAAAAAAATAAATTTCAACTTACCCACACACTAAATTAATCATATGTTATGTTATTTTCATCTGTTTTATTTTTATTTTTATAATTTGTTAATTTATTTTAGGTTATATTATTTACTATCTGAAGATGGCCTAAGAGCCGAAACCGGTAATATATTTTTATAAAAATGAATAAAAGGGTACTTCATTATATTTATCGTTGAATTTATCTATATGATTTAATTTGAAAGTATCTTTAATTTTGAGTTAATAAGTATAAAATGGTATTATAACAAAACTGATTAATATAAAACAGTCATTATAATTTACCAACCTTTAATTTAAGGAGAGAGATACAGTAGAGCATCGATAATCCAAACTAATTGGACCGTAAGTAGTTTAGATTACCGATTTGTTTGGATTTTCAAACATAACCTGCAATTGCCGCTTGGAGCCATAAAACATTGAAAAATGTAGACACAAAGGCAAAAAATGACACGATAAAGTATTTTGTGAAACAGTATTGTATAGTGGGAATGGTTTTCTTAATGCAATTCACACATACAAGTTTAAAATTTAATTAAATGTCAATATGTTACATAAATCTAAAAATTTACTTACTGTACCATATCAGACAAACAAAACAAATAAAATACTACTTTACACTTACAAGTGTGTACATAATTATTAAAATAATTCATACTTAAGTTTAAAATTTAATTAAATGTCAATATGTTTCATGAATCTAAAAATCTACTTATTGTACCATATCAGACAGTAAAAACAAAATAAATAAAACACTACTCTACACTTAAAAGTGCACAAAATGATTGAAATACATTCTACTGTAATGATTACTTTAAAAACTGGATAGTTTTGGTTGCACGAGCCTTGACACCCATTTGCTGCCGGCCAAGTCCTTCATTCGCTTAAGTATTAAGAGCTGAGATTGACTGCATTCTGGCTGGGTTTCATACCAAGACATCACTGTCTCCAATGCTGTAAAGGCTTCAGAATGCGAAGGGACTGAGTTGTCTGTCCTCACTGTCGTTACCTTCTTGATTTCCAGACTCTCGTACTTTGTTAACAATATCTTCATCATCCAGGATTTCATAACCCATGTCATTTTTATCAATTTTCAACCATTCTGCAAAATCAACCTCGACACATTCTTGAAAGCCTGTAATTGTCAGGCATACGCCAGCCACTTCCCTTACATTTTCTAGACTCTGTTAAATTTTTATGTGTGGTTGCTTCTGAATCTGCATTTTCTGGCTAAAGTTTATTCCACGCTTAAGTTTTCTTTAGTAAGCAAATCCCATGAATCGGCTAGCATGTAGCATGTGTCCTTAAAGTTTAATTTTTTTTAAAACTGGATAACACTTTCTTCATCATTGTCTTCTGCTAAAAGAAGTCTGCACAGCACTTGTTTCCTGTACATCCTTTAGACTTTTTCAAACACACCCTGGTCCATTGGTTGGATTAGTGATGTGAGGTTGGGTGGAAGAAATATCACCTCAAATCCCTTGTTAATTGGATGGATGTGTCGGTGCATTATCCATCACCAGCAACACTTTCCCAATCAGAATCATCTTTATTTATAATCTTTGAGATTACAAATGGTGTCAAATTGTGCCTAACCTAAGTTTATTTATACATTATGTTGGATATGAAGTTAAGAGCTAAGTGGTCCTCTGGAAATATTCTTCCAGGGAGTAGAATGGGTGTTTTTTCAGCCACCCTTGCAGTGTTTTCTTGAGCGGTTTTCCCTTCTTCAGTCGTATCTCTTCTGGGAGGTGGTTATGGATTTTCCTTCCCATGTATGATGGTTTTCTTTCGTACATTTGAAGATGGTGATTTGGAAGGTTGTAGTGTCCTGCGTATCTTGTATGGTGTTGGTGTATATCTCCATTTGTGGGGAGGTCTAAACCATCCACATGTAGTACCACCTCTTGGATGTAGAGAGCAACAACTGTGAGAATTCCCAGATCCTTGAATGCTTCTCTGCAACTCTCCATTTGACCTAGGCCAGCCAGAGCCCTAACAGCCTTTTTTGTAGTACTAAGATTCTGTGGAGATTTGTTGCAGCTGTCCCACCCCATACAGCTAGTCCATATATTAGGTATCCTTCAAATAGTGCAGAGTATGTTATTTTGGCTGTTTCAGTACCACCAAGTGATTTGATCTGTTTTACGAAGTACAGACTAGTACTGAGTTTTTTGGAGAGATTGTCAAGGTGTGGGGTCCAGGTCATTTTTGTATCTATTACTATTCCTAAGAATGTATCTTGTGCTTTCATGTCGAGGTCAGGAATTGCTGGAATATCGCCTGCTCTTCTCCCAAATGCCAGCTGGCTTGTTTTAGATAGATTTACCACTAAGTCATTTCCGGAGCAATATTTATGGGCTGTGTTCAGGGCTATCTGTGCCTTCGCTGCCAGTCTATCAGCTGACCGTTCATGCAGCAGGAGAGTGGTATCATCCGCATACATGATAGTAGTGCACAGGTCTTTTAGGTGCTGGGGCATGTCATTTATAAATAGAATGAATAACGCTGGCCCGAGTACAGATCCCTGAGGTACACCTCGCTCTACTGTCAAGAGATGGGACTTGTTTTCACTTGTAATTCCTCTGGTGGTGTGTCTGAATTCTACCCATTGTTTCCTTCCATCCAAGTAGCTTGTGAACCATTTTTTGGCCAGGCCAGTTACTCCTAGCGACTCTAGTTTTTTGATTACTCGTTCATGGTTGAGGCAATCAAAAGCCTTACTTAGGTCGAGTAGGATGGCCGAGGTCAAGTTGCCTTCTTCGATGTTGTCGATTATGGACTCAACTAGTGAAATCATAGCAGTGGTAGTTGACTTTCCCTTTGTGAACCCATGTTGGTTTCCTGCTAACAAGTTATTTTGGGTGCAGTGGTTCAGCAGTCTTTTTAGTACTATTTTTTCACACACTTTTGAGATGGTTAAAATGAGTGAAATAGGTCTGTAGTTTCCAATCGCAGTGGTGACTCCCTTCTTGTATTTGGGGTAGACCTTTGATAATTTTAGACCTGATGGGGAGATGCCTTCTTTAAATGATTTATTAAATATGGCTGTGAGAGGTATGGCCAGTTCATTTGTACAGATTTTGAGCATTTTAGAGGATATTTCATCAGCTCCTGTGGAGTTTTTTGATTTTAAATTGGTAATAGTTAGTTTTACCTCATTTATGTTAGTGTCAGGAATAGCGGCCAGTTTTGTCAGTGGGGGCCCGTTTACTATATAGGTCTCTTTCCTGTCATTGGAAGGGATTTGCTTCTGCAATGTTAACAAAATAGGAGTTGAGGTGATTGGCTACTTCTAGCGGGTTGTTTATTAAACGCCCATTTAAGTTTAATTTGAGTTCTATAGGGCTAGCTGTTTTTTCCTTGCATTGTTGATTACCTGCCATACAGCTTTTGTCTTATTCTCAGCCCTATTTATGTGATTTTGTGATGCTTTCTGCCTAAGCATTTTTAGCCGCTGGTCGTAGGTTTTTTTGCTTTGGGCTGCTTCTTCTTTGTCGTTTGGGTTGCCTGTCAGTTCGTATTGGCTCTGCGCTCTGAAATAGGCTTTCTTGAGTCTGAAAGCTTCCTCATCAGCAAAATGCTTTGGCTTGTTTTTTGCTTTGATTCTTCTGATTTTCCTTGGGCAAGCTTCGTCCAAGGCTATTCTGAGGGTGTTGCTAAGTCGGTTGTGCGCTTCATTTGCAGTTGGAGCCTCCAGTACGTCGTTCCATGTTTCTTTAGTCAGAAGCATTTTTAAACCTCTCAGATTATTTGATTTCAGACTTCTGTTCATGCTGTTTGGTTTCTGATCCTTTATTTTAGTGTGTACTGTGCAGAGCTGGGCTGTATGATCTGACAAGTATGCTTCAATAATTCTGAATTTGATATGTGTCTTATCAGTGATATTGGTGCAGATACAGTCTATTGATGATTGTGTATTGTGAGTTATTCTTGTGGGTGGTAGATCCAGCCGATGCATGTTATGGGATGCTAGAATTTCAGTTAATTTGATTGAGTCTCTATTTGCGTTTGAGATATTTACATTGATGTCCCCCATGAGAATGAATGGTGAATTTTTAATGTTGGTGCTGTCTATTGTTCTTGAAAGTATTTCTAGACTATCTTCAAGTTTTGCTTTTGATGATCTGTAGATGCCCATGATGTTCAGTCTAGTTTTATTGTAAGTCATTTTTATTAGTCCCATTTCACAAATGAGCTCTTCACAATATTGGTTTATTGTTATGGGTTCTGAAAGTTGGTCCAGTCTTTCTTCTACGTATATTGCTATCCCACCACTTTTGTATTCTTCTCTGCTGAAATGGGTTTTTAGACTGTATCTTGGTATTATTTGTGAAGCCTCAATTTGGTTTGGTTTTAGTCCGTGTTCAGTAAGGATTATCACATCAGGTTTAGGTGTTATAGTTTCAATCATATGGACTAGTCTGTTTGCTTTATTTGTAACTCCCTGTTTTCTGTACACTGTACTATTAACTCCCTGTAACTGTACTATTTTCTGGTGTAGTATTGTGATGTCTCTGGCCTTAGTGACATTACCGTGTTGAAGAAATATCGAGTTTGGTAAACTGGTTTTTTTCGTGTTTTGTTTTTGTGTCGTACGTCTAAAAAAGGATGCTGTTCTTCTGGGTTTGTTGAAATTTTGTTTGCAGGTGCTTTTTTGTTAGGGTTTACATATTGTCTGGGGTTGGTCGAGTTTTTTATATTGAGTTTGTGTGGAGTCTGATGGGAGTTTTCCGCTGCTGGAAGCGTATGTATTGCATTAAGATCCTCATGATTGTAGCATTGATTATTGACTGACTTGGGTTTCTTCCTTATGTGAGCTGGTATTATTACATCTGATCCACCTGGGGTTTTATGAATGTCCGGGAATACTATGGAAGTTATTAAGCTGTCTTTCTTTACTAAGACATTGTCAGTTCCTAAGATGTCAGCCTGTTTTGTGTTGTCAGGGTCTATTATTAGTAGGTTTTTGTCCTTGTTAGCTGAGTCATTTGTCAAAAATTTGTCCTGTTTTTGTGGCGAAAGTTCTTGGTTCCCTCCAGCTGTCTGGCTCAAGGAGGTTCTATTTTTCCTTGTCCCCTCACTGTTCTCTGAGAAATGTTCAGTTGTCAGGTCAGGGTTCTGCCTTGAGAAGTTGTTTAATTTTTGTGGCAGAGTTTGGCTGATTCCCTCACCGTTTTGTGACACTTTATCAGTTGTTGAACCAGGGTCTTGTATTTTTCCCCAGGAGTTGTATTTTTTCACTTTAAGGGCCGTACTGTATACCCTGTTTTTATGTCCTGCACCCTTGGTCTTTTCCCTTATCAGTTTGACCGTTTTTGGTTATAGTCATAGCCTTGTTGTGTTGTGTGCTGGATTTGTTTAGCCAGTGAGTTAGAATGAGCTCCATTTCATTTTGTTTTGTTTTTATATCATTTAGCTCGTTTAGTAGAGCTGCATTGTTGTTGTAATCTATGTTATTGTTGGGAGAGGTTTGAGTTTCTATGTCTTTATGTCCTTTTATGTTAGGGGCTTGATTAGAGTCAAATTGTTTGTGTCGTTTGAGATTTTTTATTTCATTCTGTAGATTATGGTTGAGTTGCTCTAGTCTAGAGATGGTTTCTTCCTTATCACTATCATGTTCTTCATATGTCATTGTTAGCTCATTTCTTAACTTTTTTTTTCTTTTAACAATTGGTTTTCTGTTTCATTCAGTTTTTCAATTAGCTTTGTGTTTGACTCTAGAATCCGTTGCTTTTCATTTGCTAGTACTTCTATTTGGTCTTCTAAGTTGCTTTCATGGTTTGAGTTCTTTATGTTTTGTATCTTTAGTGCAAGTGTGGAGTTTGCGAGGGTTAACCTATGTATATCCTCCTTTAGTGATGCATTTTCAGCTAGGAGTGTGTTTCCCACCTCAGCTGCTAATGTGAGTGAGGTTTCTAAATCAAGCTCCTCTGGGTTTTCATAGCTTAATAGTTTTGAGCTGATTTTTTCAATAACCGGGCTTATAGAAGGTGGGTGTTTGTCATGGCCGGTTTTTATGTGGCAGTCTTTGCATTCCTAGTTGTTTATATCAGATTTTAAGAGATTTTTAAATTTTTTATCTGACCAATTGAGACATTTGGAATGGAACCACCTATGACAAGCTCCTGTACATAGTATACCCTTATGTTTGACTCCAATAGTGCAAATTCCACATGGATACTTGGACATATTACACTTATGTTAGTAGTAGATAAGAATTAAAAAGTTACAATTATGACAATAGTAAAACTGAGTTACTGATAATAAAAGTCAAGACAATAGTGTTGCAACTGTTTTATAAAGAGGTTTGTCAGACTCCTCTTGGTTATTATTTTATTTTTCTGTCACAATTAGAAACTGTTTATTATAAAGAGGTTTGTCAGACTCCTCTTGGTTATTATTTTATTTTTCTGTCACAATTAGAAACTGTTTTTTGTAAAGAGGTTTGTCAGACTCCTCTTGGTTATTAATTAATTTTCTGTCACAATAATGAGAAACTGTTAGAAGTATGGATATCAATTGTATGAATTGTTTAATTGTATAATTGTGCTTGATTAATTGACAATCAAGTGCCTTGTCTGTAAATTGAAATTGATCAACAGCTGTTAGTTTCAATTAGTCAAAGAAGTGTATATTGAGGTAGGCTGGTATTGTGTCACAATGTTGAGCTGGCCAGAAGTGATGAGCTGTCAGTTCACTGTTATTGAACTCTGGTCTAATTCAGCTATTTTGTTATGTCAAGTTCTTCAGTTAATGTAATGTTTTAATTGCTTTAGTTGCTTTTCTGTTAATATTAAGAATAAGAAATAATTGAAATTATTTAATTCTTGAATCAATTAGTAAATACTGTCCTTATGAGATGAGGTCAGCTCTTAAGTTGTATACTTTAGATTGTTTCTTTTAGTAATTCAGTGTCTTAATGATAATTGAATCAGTGAGTGGACTTACATTCTCTCCAGGTAAGCTATGTGCACAAGTTTGATAATTTTTGTTGAGTTATTACCACTTATAACACACTTTTCCTTGGGAGCCACTTCACTTAGACTGTAGTCAGTCAGCCATCTTGGTTTGCAATGAAGTTCATGAAGGTATGAAAAAAATGTGAGAAAGAATAGGGAGAACACTGAATTTAATGAGAAAGAACTGGAATTTAGAAAAAGAAAGAATAATTTGAAAACTATATAAAAAGAAGAAGAAAGTGATTTTATGGGAAGTTGGGTTGAGCACAGACAGTCAGGGATGCTGATGAGGCGCAGTAGCCTTACACGAAATGAGTTTATTTAGGAGAACCAATGAAAACTCAAGTTTAGGTTAGTGTGATTTATATTTTGGGTAAGATAACTCCCTCTTGGTTTGAGTCACATTTAAATAGAATAAATCAAATATTAAAATTATGTAATAAATAAAATATGTACAATTATCTTACTATCTGACACTATTTATTTTAGTACATAAAAAGTATACATCAAGTAGTAAAACAAATACTAGCCAAATGTAAAAAAAGATTTAATGTATACAGTATTTTCTATCAGACCAAACATGTTGGAACACAACTATCACAATAAAAACATATTGTAGTACACAACACTTTAACTCAGTATTGGTTAGTATATTATGAGAACCACTTTACAATTGAGAATATCTAGGACTATCCAGAAAAAGTCAATTAGGCTGAAATATTGTTAATTTCAATATTAATCCTAATTTTGCAACACGCCAAAACATCACGTAAGCTAGCATAAATAGCTGAAGCTGATACTGAGCTGACTTATATTATGAAGCAGTACGGTAGTGAAGTTCAAGATACATTTTATCATATCTGACAATCAAAATCCATTCTTAACCTGCTAGTAATGGCACACATTCTTGAATGTAATGCTGTAGATCCACTAAAATGTTAGCTGAATATACACCCTTACCAACCCCTAGGAGCAGGAACAAAATTTTATTTTTAATTTCAAACTTTAACATTTTTGAGTGTCACGAGGGAACCATGAACACATATACTGTGGAAGAAATTTTGCATTTTCAATTATGTGCCATTTCGTAATCCTTGATGACACATTACAGTACCGACCATTATTTGATGGTCACTTTGAGACAAATCAAATACTGAGTAATTCGGTATGAGTTTTTGGGATAAAGATACGGTACGATCTTTCCCAATCTCTTCTTCTAGTACTGTCCGCCACTGTATTCCTCATCTTTCTACATCTCATCTTACATTTGGTATTTAATTTTTTGATATTTGGTAACTGAAGAATAAGAAAAAGAAAATCATGCTGTAGTCAGTGTGTCAGCTAATATTTGTTTACTTTCGTGTTGATGTGCTTAATTTCTGCTGTTGTGAAATATGATGTTAGTAATAGAAATACTGTACTTTTACTCATTTCTGACAGGATCGTTGATTTGTCGGATGATGATACATCAGATAAAGACAACAATACGGTGCTGGTGACAGTTTGATATCTTTTTTCTGTTAACATTTTTGTGCTTGGACAAAGTAGTGATGC
Organism: Stictocephala bisonia; assembly: GCA_035578905.1. Lineage (NCBI taxonomy): Eukaryota > Metazoa > Arthropoda > Insecta > Hemiptera > Membracidae > Stictocephala > Stictocephala bisonia. The sequence goes on from JAQJVL010002270.1 coordinate 107,095, forward strand.
TAATTTTAGCAATGTAAGCCCCAATAGATTTAATGAAAGTGATATTGTTGGTAATTGTGAATTTGTAGAAACTATTATTAGGCAAGGACGTAACATCATGTTAGCATAGGCTTACTAACACTAATGTGAAACTGAACTGAGCCAGCGATACACATTTTGTACCTACATATTAGTCAATTTTTTACCAATATTTCATTGTATTTGCTATCCATTCATTACAAAGAATAAGTAAAGATTATGCCTTTATCAGCTATTTATTTCATTCATAAATATGATCTTATCTATGTAAGATTATTATATAGATATGAAATTGTTTATATTCTTTTATTTATATATCTTCATGTTTTAGTTAGCTGCATTTGTTATTATATAGAAAATATAATAACAAATATTACCACAGTGAACATTCACAATACAGACTAAAACCCTTGATTATATACACCTACAATAGATAAACCATCTAATAGGAATATTTGTGCCTGTAATTTTGTTAGTTTGTGTGGGCCGCAACCACAGCTGGTTTAAACTGCATTACATTTCCTTGTGACTACACTAGCGCTCCACAATGGACCCCAAAAACAGCTGATATTTTGAAACTCAAAATTTAACATTGACTGGGAAATCTGTGTATACAATCATTGTTAAAACTCTTTAAAACCATTTCAGCAGTTTTTCTTTAAACAACAACAAAAACAAAACGCGTTTGATGTTTTCAATGCAATATTTAATAGTTTAGTTTTAAAATGTGAAGAGGAAATTAAGTTTAAAAAACAAAAAAATATTAGATTAAAGCCGTGGATTGATATTGATACTTGTAAACGAATACAAATTAGGAATAAATTGTTAAAAAAAGTTAAAGTCAGCCTAACAATAACGTTTTGAGTGAACATTTCAAAAGTTTTAGAAATAAGCTTAAGAATGATATACAAGTCTTAAAAAATAATTATTACTCTCAGCTATTTGAAAACAGTAAGAACGATAAAAAATGCACATCGAAAATATTGAAAGAAGTGACTGGCCAAAAATTAATAATGCTAATGTAGATGTTCAATTGGAAGTTGATGGGGTAATACTAAGCGATCCATGTAAACTAGCAAATGAATTTAATAATTATTTTTTATCAGTGGGTGATAAACTAAGCAGGTGTAATGATAAACAAGATAACTTTGAATTTTTTATTTAAAAAATAAATTTACCAGTTTTTCTATAGCACAATCTATTTTTATAGAACCTGTTCTAGAATATGAACTTATAAGAGTTGTTGAGTCTCTAACAAATGGGAAATCCCCTGATATTGATGGCATCAGCGCTAAATTAATTAAGAAAACCCATTCAAAGTTTCTACCTGTTTTATTGTATATTATAAATTTCAGTTTTGAATCAGGAATTTTTCCAGATAAATTAAAAGAAGCACTAGTGATTCCAATACACAAGAAAAATGAAAAAACAGATTGCAATAATTATAGACCAATATCTTACTATCATCCTTTTCAAAAATATTTGAAAAATTAATGAAAATAAGACTGGTTAAATTTCTTGATAAAATAAATTTTTTCTGTAAAAATCAATTTGGTTTCCGACAAGGTTTAAATACAGAGATTGCTTTGATTGAGTTCATGGATAGGATATCAAATGGCATAAATAATGGAAAACGTGTTAGTGCATTATTCTTAGATATTACGAAAGCTTTCGACACAGTTAATCATTCCATCTTGCTTAAGAAACCTTACAGTTGTGGTATAAGGGGTTTGGCTTATGATTAGTTTCAAAGCTATTTATCCAATAGAATGCAATGTGTTAGAATCAATGGCATATTAAGTCAATTTGGTCAGATAAAACACGGAGTGCCACAAGGATCTGTGCTAGGGGCGACATTGTTCTTAATTCACATTAACGATTTATGCAAAGGGAACTTTCATGGACAAGTGGTTTCTTTCGCTGATGATACAGCTCTAAGCTATGTTTGTGACAGTTTAGACGAAATTTCATTAAAAATTAATTTTGATTTGGAAGCTTTGCGTTGGTGGTTTACCGATAACAACTTGGTTCTTAGTGTAAGTAAAACTAATTATATAAACTTCAGTCTCCGAGAAAAGCTAGTTTTTTTCTGATAAAATTGTTTATAAATGCGTTAATTGTCTCTGCATTGGTGGGATATGTAGTGATTATTGTGCTGAAATAGAACAAAAAGACTGTATTAGGTATTTAGGCGTAATATTAGATTCAGAATTAAATTGGAAAATGCACATTTCATCAGTTAAGAAAAAATTAATTAATATTCTTAGGATTTTTTTACTTTGTAAGAAGCATGTGTGAAAATGAACTAATGAGAGCACATTATTTTTCCTTAGTTCACAGTAGATTAAATTACGGAATAGAGTGCTGGGGTGGAACTTATATAAGTAATTTAAAATCACTTATAACAATACAGAAACATTTTGTTATATTAGTATATAAAGGTAAAAAATATGACATCATGGCCAATATTTAAATCTTTAAATATATTGCCAATAAGAAATATGTATGTATATAAAGTTATGAAAGTATTTTTTAATAGGAGCAGAAGTAGTTGTACACTTAATGTTTATAAAATAAAACTACGAAATCCCTCGTACGCAGTACCTCGACCAACAAAAACCTATTTCACTAAAACGCATATCTTCTTGGCCCCTATGATATATTCAATAGATTACCGAGTGATATAAAAATGCAGATACTTCACAAACTTTTGTTAGAAAACTCAGAGGCTGGTTAATTACAGTACAAAATGTAAATAGTTTGTAATTTGAAATTCAAGGTTAATATGTATTTTTTTTTAATAAATGTTAAGGAGTATTTATTATTGGAACTGATCTATAATGTATATATATATATATATATATATATATATGTAATGTTTGTAGGTATGAATGCATGTGTAAATAACTAGTAAATTTTATTATGAAATGTGTACATATACGAGTAATTCTGAAATTGTTTTAGTCTGAATTTTTTGTTTATGTGTGTATTTCTCACAATAGTCTAATGGGACTAACACGGATACTATTTATATTGTATATAGACTGTAATTTACAATTGTTCAATTAGGCCTGCAAAAAACTGTTTTTTGTTCATTCTAATAAATGGCTTATTTAGAAATTAAAATTTTATTTTTAGTTATATGTCTATTGGGAGTTATAAAAATGACGATTATATTTGCAGCCCTGTATTATTTTGATTGTATTTATTTGGTCAATCTATTAATTTTTTCCTCCAATCAGGGTTTGCCTTGGAAGTTTCATTTTCCAAAAACCTAACAACTTTCTGCCAATATCTTTGTTTTAAGAAACATTTCTTCTCTGAACAACATTGCTTTGTCGAAGCTAGTTTACTTTGGATTTATTGAGAGCTTGATAATGTACTCTGTTGTTCTCTGGGGATTATCTAGTAATAACAACTTAAACAGAATATTTGTTTTGCAAAAAAGAGCTGTAAGATGTATATTAAAACTTAAACTTGCTGAATCATGTGGATTTCATTTTAAGGAACTGGGCTTATTAATAGTACCCTCTATTTGTATTTTTGAAGTTATTTCATATGTTAAAGAACAACACCTTGTAAAGGCCCATCAGCATTCATCAACACTAGAAATGAAAATTTCAATCCTTCCATTTCTCATAAATTAAAATTGTTTGAAAGTAAACCTGAGTATGTTGCCTTCAAGCTGCTCTCCCAATTACCACCTAGACTGGCCGATATTGTTGACTTAAACAAATTTAAACATGAGCTCAAAAAGTTCTTAATCAAGCAGTGCTATTATCGAATACCTGCTTACCAACCTAGCCTT